>JARVJN010001057.1:20688203-20699277 GCA_031763805.1 Argolebias nigripinnis
ATCAGGTAACATCTGTAGTTTCTTTTTATTCGGGGAGGGATTTTAATGAGAGTTTTGGATGATTTACTGTCTTAAAATGATATATCTCAGACGCAATTGGACATGCTCCGCCATTATTATGTAAATGCATGTTGGAGCGTGCCTTCCCGTTGTCACGTCAAGATGACGTTTTTGCGGAAATGCGCAGATTTTTAGGGGCGTATCCCAGAGGAAAAAACTACCATAACTTGGAATAAAAATTTAATATATTTATAATTTATTTTGCAAAAACGAACAGAGCTCAATGATATAAGATATATATGTTCTGACAAATATGCAAATTTACAACATCATGTCACAATACCTTTAAACCACTTTTAATTCTTTTACATCATATGTGAGGTACATTTCATAGTTAATTACTAGCTAGAGGCAAAAATGGATGCCAACTAACTTTAAAACAGGAAAAACTTGTCATTGTCAGTATTCTGTCACCTCATGCACACACTCCTTCCTCAGCTCTGACTTCTTTCCTCACATAAAGTTGCAGCTGAAAGACGTTATTGTCAGAGAGTGTAATGTCAAGCGGTCAACGTGGCATTTAAAAAAAAAAAAATCAACATTTTAAGACTTCTATGGCAGCTGTCTGAGATATAAATTCTGTTTAAGTTCTAAGTCATGTAGTAAATCTGAGATTTCATCACACATGTGAGCACACGTGCTTTCAGGCTTCTCTGCACATTTTTTGTCCGCCCCACTCTTCCCTCCGTCACATGGAAAGAAACATGCTGCCTCAGATGCCGAATCCATACAAAATTAGTTAAACTGTAATAACAGGTGGATAAGGAGGAGGAGGACGGTGGTGGAGGAGGAGGACGGGGGTGGGGTGCACGTCTGCAGCTTGCCGTGGTCTCGTCTTTATGACAGGCCAGACTAAGCGAAACCTTATCAGATCCGTTTCATGCATGGTGTGAAGACACAAGACAGTCACTGTGTCCAGTTCCTCTGAAGTTGGAGACAAAGAGTGGATTGGTGGGTTTGGAAGCTGGCTCTGGATAAACATCTGTTTATCTTTTGATTGTTTCAAGAGCTAAACTTGCAGTTGGTCTTGTTTGTCTCACCTGGCTGCTATAGCAGTTTTTTGTGAAGTGGTTTTTTTGTTGGTTTGTTTTGGAAGACACTGCTCAGCTTCATTATGAACGTCTCACAGTTTAAGGAATTTTGCAACTAGCATCAACTAAAGGCCCTTAAAATTCAACTTAAGCACTGTGTGACAAATCACAAATCTCTCTGCCTTTTTCTCTCTCGTTTATTTTGTTTTCATCTCATCCTGCATCCAGCTGGCAGCACTGATCCCTGCTCCATTCAGTGTTTTGGCAAACTGATAACTCCTTTCAGCTCATCACCCATCTCCACTTTTTATATGCAACCCGCACTTACATCAGAGACACACAACAGAATGTCTCTACATGCCTGGCCTTGCCTAGCCCTTTACGGCAAATATGTTCTTTAACTAACTCTCATTGTTGCACGTTCCATGACACCACCTGTTTCTATGGGACTTCTTTTTTTTTTTTTTTTGAGTTATGGACAATCGTTGATTCAATGTATTATTGATGAGAAAATTGAATATTCAATGATGTAAAACTAACGTATTCTGTTTAAACTCATTAATAACATTTTGTTTTTCTTAACAGCTGTCTATATTATCTGTGATAGTTATTAAAACTACTTCTTTTATTTATTTTCATTATTATTTTATTTACAAAGGGCTTCTGGCAGTAGACGTTTATTTAATCAAAGCTACGATGGTGTCTTTGCACTGGAAGCTTGCAGCCCATTATTCCACCTTGTGTTTCCAGGTGAGAAGCTGCGTGTGCTGGGCTACAACCAGAATGGAGAGTGGAGTGAAGTACGGTCTAAAAACGGTCAGGGCTGGGTCCCCTCCAACTACATCACACCAGTAAACAGTCTGGAGAAGCACAGCTGGTACCATGGGCCTGTGTCCCGCAGTGCTGCTGAGTACCTGCTGTCCTCCCTCATCAATGGTAGTTTTCTGGTCAGGGAAAGTGAAAGCAGCCCCGGACAGCTGTCCATTTCTTTGCGCTATGAGGGCAGAGTATACCACTACAGGATCAACACAGCCACTGATGGAAAGGTAGATTTTGTCTGACTGACGTGCTCGTTTTTAATGCTGTTTGTTATCCAGCTGTAGAACCTGTGTTTTTTTATTTTTTATTTATTTTGTTTTTCTTCTCAGGTTTATGTGACATCTGAAAGCCGATTTGCCACCCTTGCTGAGCTGGTCCATCACCACTCCACCGTACCCGATGGCCTGGTCACCACGCTGCACTACCCTGCACCCAAATGTAACAAGCCCACCGTCTACGGGGTTTCGCCCATCCACGATAAATGGGAGATGGAACGCACAGATATCACAATGAAGCACAAGCTAGGAGGAGGCCAGTATGGGGAGGTGTATGTTGGCGTTTGGAAGAAGTACAACCTGACGGTGGCTGTCAAAACACTCAAGGTTGGAACTTCCTTTTCTACTAAACTATATTGAAATTTTTAGCGTATATTTTAGCTAAAGTGGAAGTTTAGATTTCCTGTTTTTAAAAAAAAAGAGCAACATGAACATAAATATTTATATAGCACAACCTGCAGGTAGTATTATGTATTACACGTTTCGTTTTCAACTTGTTAAAGCAAACCAAATGATGATGATGATGATTTTCCTGTCTTTTTGTTTTTATTTTTGTGACGTCAGGAGGACACTATGGAAGTTGAAGAGTTTCTGAAAGAGGCTGCTGTTATGAAAGAGGTTAAACATCCGAACCTCGTTCAGCTTCTTGGTCAGTATTAATTAACAGAAGTGTGTGTGCTCTGTTGATTTTCCGTTTGTTTTCACCACATTTTCACTCCCACAGGTGTGTGCACATTGGAGCCTCCTTTCTACATTGTGACAGAGTACATGCCTCATGGCAACCTGCTGGATTATCTGAGAGATTGTGAAAAGGCAGAGGTGAATGCGGTGGCGCTGCTCTACATGGCCACGCAGATTTCTTCTGCCATGGAGTACCTGGAGAAGAAGAATTTCATACATAGGTAAGTTTGTGTGTGTGTTTATAAATACTTTCCTTTAATTTTCTTGCCCTTGTTTGACCACACTGTTTCTTCAGGGATCTTGCTGCGAGGAATTGCCTGGTTGGAGAAAACCATGTTGTTAAAGTAGCAGACTTTGGTCTGAGTAGGCTGATGACCGGTGACACCTATACTGCTCATGCTGGAGCCAAGTTCCCCATCAAATGGACTGCACCAGAGAGCCTTGCGTACAATACCTTTTCCATCAAGTCAGATGTCTGGGGTGAGTAAAACGTCTCCGAAGTATCTAATCCATGTATTCTTATTTAATATTTAAAGTGTTCATACTGTGTCATTGTTTTTTCCTGTAGCTTTTGGGGTTCTGCTCTGGGAAATTGCCACCTATGGGATGTCTCCATACCCAGGCATTGATTTGTCTCAGGTCTATGATCTTCTGGAGAAAGGTTATCGCATGGAGCAGCCAGAGGGATGCCCACCCAAGGTTTATGAACTCATGAGGGCATGTGAGTTCCATCTATTTCACATAAAGTTTACAAAATTGTGCTTTCAAACAAATCTGATACAATTACTAGAATTTTCGCCTTTCTTTCTCGTACTAAAATGCATGTTGTGTCTTTCTACTAGGCTGGCAGTGGAGCCCTTTAGATCGGCCTTCGTTTGCAGATACGCACCAAGCTTTTGAGACAATGTTTCATGATTCCAGCATTTCTGAAGGTAACTTTTTGTCAGTTGCTATTCTCAAACTTTCATTACACTTTAACATCAGAGTTGATTAGTTTGAGGTCAAACAAAACTTAAAATAATACAAAATGCATGAGAGGAGAACACCTGATGTAAATGTAAAGTGGTCAATAAATATCAGTAGATAAATTCTATTTGATTTGTGTACTGGCTGCCTGTCAACAAATTATGTTCTTCTTTGCAGAGGTTGCAGAGGAGCTCTGTAAAACAGCCTCTTCTGCTCACTGTGGATCAATGCACTCTTTCAGTCACGACACGCCCCTGTTGCCTTCCAAATCCCGCCCACTCCCCAAGCACACAGAAAACAAGGAAAACATAGAGGGTGGACTGGACGGGCACTCCGACCCCGGTGCACACAGTCACTCAGGTACTGCCAGGCACTTCACTATCCACCGGTCAGGTACACCGCTTTATGATTCTGCAGGTACGCCAGAAAACAACAACAAGCAGAACGAACTACAGCGCCGCCAGGCTCGCCGTCTGAGAAGAAGGGCCGTCATCTTCCTCAACAAGTGACAACCTGAATCTGGGGTTTCTTTTAAAAAGCAGCTCCTGTTAGAACAACTTTAATTGACCCTAATTAGCTAACCTGCCCAATAATATTCCAACTCATCAAAAGATTACTAAAATTTTCTTTTGGTCAGAGTAGCAGAAAATTAAAATCATGCCATAAAAAAGTAAACATGAACATGTATTTGACAAGATAAAAAAATATCAACAATAAAAAATTTAATGCAGAAATGCAGATGTGTGTTTCCATCCTTGCCATCATTATTCTGTTCTGATGGATATTGAATGAATGAATGAACGATTGAGCATCTTAAATCACAGCTGACTAAAAGCAATGTACCGTAAAAGTTGTTTTCGTGTCCAAGTTAAGAACACTTTTTGTCAGTCTGGTTTTGCTGATTTCCTTGTTTTAAAATTAATTTGTACATTGTATTGGCAATTTAATATCTGCAATGTATTGTGTTTTAATATTTCCTTTATTTATTTTTGATAACTTTTCTTAATTTAATTGTGTGTCATGTGTTTTTGTTTTTTTTTTGTATTTTATGTAACTAGCAGCTGTTTTGAGCATTATTCACTAATAAAGAGTCTTTGTCCTGAATTTCTAAATATATATAATGTAAGTGGCACAATGAAATAAAACATTTACGGCAGAAACATAAAAGCCAAGAACGCCAAAACATTTTCTTCTCCAACTGAAGACGTTAAGATTGCACTTCAAGTGTACTGATTCTCATATGTAAAGGAAAATAAAGAACGTTTTTAAATGCACATACCGTAGTTATGAGAAACCAAGAGAAAACAATGTAGCAGGATTTTGTCTACTGCGATACATGTGTATTTTTGTTCACTTAAAATAACGTTATTTAATAAATTTGGTTTTTGTAGTTTTTTCACATTTTTCCTGTCCCATTTGCTGCTTAACAAAATTGTGCCCTGCTTTATGTTCCTGTAAGTATGAAAGAGGATCTGCGCCAAAGTGCAAAAAAAACTTTTTTCCTTAATTCTGAGAAAAAAAGTCAAAATTGGATTCTGACTTTAATGACAGAATTCTGACTTTTTTTGTTTTATCCTTTTATTTATAAAGGTAGTCATTGAGTCACGAGAACTCTTTTTCAAGAGAGGCCTGTTTTTGGTAGCAATGGGTGGGGGTTAAGGACCTTGCTCATTGGCCAGGAGTGGGGCAAATTAGGGTGGAGGCAGATGTGGGTGTTTCACCTTTTCCACCTATATTTTGATGTTTTATGATTGGAGAGCCGAAGGAAATTTTCCACCCTGGTGGACAAAGTTTTATCTATCTTATCTATCTACTGTACTGGGAGTTGAACCTATGACTTTCTGATCACAGGCCCCTCTTCTCTAACCACTGCACAACCACTCCCCCACTTTAATCTTAGAATTCTGACTTTTTTCCTCAAATACTGATTTTAATCTCAGAATTTTGACTTATTTTTTCAAAATTATGGCTTTAATCTTAGAATTAAGGAGGGGAAAATTTGTGCACCTTGGCCCTAATCTTCCGTATGCAAGTCAACAGTATTGTAATTGTAAAAAAAAAAAAAAAAGTGTTTAAACCAGAATTACTTGCGTCTCTGATAAAATGACTTGTATGCAGTAGTTTGGGTTGTGTAATCCCTTGATTCCTCAGTTGTGTTAACTTCTCATCTCTTATAAAAGCAGCCTATAAATTATTCAGTTTATCTATTCACATTAATGACATTGGCTCGAAATTTCCATTCAGTCTTCTAAAAAGATTTTTCTTTGAGTCCCAAAGGAGGATTGCACAATTTTTACGATAATTTATCCTCTTACATTAACGTCCCACTTTCTGAGTGATATATTGATGCGAGTATATTGGGTTACAAATAATTTGTGCTAACGCTCCCATTTCCTGTTCCAATGAAAAAGAATAGGAAGCACTCCTTCTGATGTGAGATTTGTAATCATCAGTTTTCTCTCTCTCTGTCTTCAGGCTGGGCTTCAACGTTTTTGGGGGGTGATGGCCGATCAGGCAGCTCTCCGGCTCTGCCCCGAAAACAGCAGTCGAGGGATAAATCTCCCAGCAGTCTTTTAGAGGATGCACAAAATATTGGCACATTCACGCGAGATCGCAAGACCGGCTTCTTCAGCTCTTTCATGAGGAAGAAATCGTCGTCGTCCTCTTCGTCATCGTCCCAGCTCCAACAAAACCTTCCAACGCCGCCAAAGAGGAGCATCTCCTTCCGGGAGATGGAGACACAGCCTCACAAGAAGTATGAACCCACAGCTGATTTCAGTGCTCCTCCTCCCCTTCCCCAGTCAGACAGTTTAGGGGGGTTTTCTCCTTCTCACTCCCACGGGGAACCCACTCAGGCCCAGTCTCGCTGCTGCGGTGCCGCCTTTGGACAAAAACCTTCGAGTGGCGTTCTTGGTTCTCAAATGACGAGCGGCAGCAGTTGGAGTGGACTGGCTGGGTTCTTCACTCCTAGACTCATCAAAAAAACTCTGGGGCTACGTGCCGGAAAGACGGCCTCCTCAGAGGAGGGTGGTGGTGTAGTTGGAGGACCAAAACCTTTTCCCAGGTCCAATTCTACCTCCTCTATGTCATCTGGGTTACCGGACTTGGAGCGCATGGCTCTGACTTTACCTAGAAACCACAGCGCTAAACCCCCTTTGGAAAGAACTTCTTCCACAACTTCTCAGCCAGAGAACGGGACAGCACGGCCATCGGAATCTCTGTTGAGAAGGATGGATGAGGGTACTGCACAGATCAGGGAAAGGCCAAAAACTAAGCTGCTACCCCGGAGTACTGTTATAGGGGTGAGGGCCCCGGGGGTTGGAGGGGAGGTTGGAGAATCGGACGGCTTGTCTCGGGTCAGAGAGGAGAGTGGAGGGCTGGACAGGCAGCAGAGCTGGTCGTCTCCTTCGAAGAACTCGAGTCTGTCGTCGGCCGCAGCAGGCGCACCAACTCATAACCACAAAGTTCCAGTCCTGATCTCCCCCACGCTGAAGCATAGCCCAGCTGATGTGCACTTAGTCGGACTGGACTCTCAGGGGAACCGCTTCAAACTGCTGTCCGAGCAGCAGGGAGAGCGGGACAGGCCACGGCTCGTCAAACCCAAGTGCGCCCCTCCACCACCTCCCACCGTGCGCGGTCTGCAACAGTCCTACAGCGGTGACGGGGAGGAGCTGGGCAGCACATCGCCTGCAGAAATCAACGGAGACACGTTGAAAGGTCACAGGTCGGGGCGAATGTCGGGAGGAGCGACAACAGGTAGACCGTCAGTGCCACCACCACAAGTGCCTCCTGCATCTTCCTCCTTGTTTTCCTCCCCTGCCAGCACCAACACAACTCCCACCAAAATGGCCAATGGAGCCGCCCTCACTGCTTCCTCACACACAGCGCCATCTGCTGGTTCCAAAGTGGCACTGCGGCGAACCCGGCAGCAGGTGGAGAGGGTGTCCCTCGAGCGGGTTAGCCGCGAGGCCTTGCTCGAGTGCGCCGAGAGCCTGACCAGCGTGCTTTACGCCACCTCTGAAAGCTCCTCGAGCAGCCAGGTGCTGGACGCTGGCCACCAGCTGCTAGACTACTGCTCAGGTTACGTGGACTGCATTCCTCACACGAGGAACAAATTTGCCTTTCGAGAGGCAGTGGGCAAGTTGGAGCTGAGCCTGCAGGAAGTGAGGGCCTCGTCTTCTGGAGGCGGAGGGCTGAGTGGAGTCGGATCCAACACTGTGCTGGAAAACCTACACAACTGTATTAAAGAGATTAGTGATGTGGTACAGAGGTAGTCACTGGTGAAGCAGATCACTTCCAATTTGTTACGTTTCTGGTTCTGTCAACAGTTCTATGGGGGACAAAGGGAGCTAAATCTCGAAAAGTACCTCAGAAATCACTACAAAATGTAATATTTTTGTTTACAAAAACTTTTCATACAATGCCAGTGTGGACACTTAACTTTGCTCTGAACTGTACATAGTGAGAAATGTTACACCAAGCTAAATGTGGTTCACGTCACAACATGCAATGTTTTACTACAGGTTTTCATTTGGCCATGAAATCTTTTAACGGAATGTCTGTACGTATTTAACCGAGGAAGTAGGTTACACTCACTTTGTTTATTTGTCTGTCCCATGCTGAGAAAAAACAATGGTGGCGACTGGAACAAACAGAAAAAAAGTGTCTCATCAGCCGGATGGATTGTTTCACAGTGAAGCACTGCGCTCCTTTTCTGGAGAAATCTGAGTAACGCCATTTTCAAAAAGCCATTGTAAAGTAAATGATTGGACTCAGCTTAGGACTCGTGATCAGGGTCTCAAATTGAAATATTTAAGTTTACAGATTTTTTGTAATTATTTTCATTTTATGATGAAATTACAAATCTAAGTCAATTGGACTGACGTTTCCAAACATCCACTTAAAGATTTTATCCTTAAGCTCACCGTTGTACCAAACGACCTAGAAAGGTATTTATTTACAACTGAACAAATGACCGAGTGCAGGCGTCTTCTATGTCACTGCCTTTGTCTTCTCTTAACCGAACCGACATGGTCATACGGTGAAAATTTCCACCCTTCATCCCCACTAAATAATTTGATTATTTCAGTTGTTGGATTAGTGAATGATAAAGGAGCGAGGCTTGTGAATGTGAGCAGATCAGCAGTTTAAGTGTCCTTCACAGTTTGGACAGTGCAGGATTGATTCCCTGTAGCCTTGTCATGGCCCTGGTGCCTCAGATTTAACACTGCGAGCAAAGATCCCCACTAATCACACAGGACCATTAAACTGCAGTATGTCGTCAGCACACGTGGATTTGTTTCATTTAAGAGAAAATGCTTTTTAGAATGTATGAGCTTGAATTCTAAATTATTTTTGTTTAAAGCACAGACATATTTAGAGAGAGAGAAAGAAAAAAATATGGAAATATTTGATTTCATATTCATGGATAAAATGTATGTGTTCCGAGTTTTTGTGTAAAGGGATGCATTTCAACACTGAGGTTCATCAGCCCAGAGCTGAAAATGCACTTTGAATGTAATGATCCTTACACGTTTGACCAACTTTGTGTTGGTGAAATGCTCAATGTTTCGTGTCTAATATTTTTTTAAGATGCCATATTTTCTATTTATTTCATTTTAAAGTTACTGGCCCTATTTTAAAATTTTGATCACATCAGTTCGAAACTTTCTGCTCTGTTTTTTGAGCGCACAAAGTTGTGTACAGCACACACACACACCAAGGTTTTCTACAATTGTTTCTTCTTCTCTTGATGTACACTGGAAGGCCTCAGACACATCAGTTCAATGACACATATAGAAATGCTTCAAAATCTAATCACAGCAGGTCCAGAGCACTTAAATAGCTGGTAGGGATGGGGAAGGGGAAAAAAAGTATGATTTTTTTTTTGTTGATAAATTTGTCTTTAATATATATATCACTGTGGATTTAAAGCGTATCCATGTTTTATCATAATTTTTGGTGCCTTTTCATAAAGTATTTATGTTCCGTACTGGTAAATTATTTTTAAAGCATTCATTTCAGCATGAGTTTGTGAACAGATCATCGCTAACACATTTTATTTGGAGGTTAAGTGACAAATGCAAACTTGAAACCAGTGAGTGCACTTTGTTTATTAAAATATTAGAATTTTTTTGTATGGCTGTTAACACTATTAGTACAGCCATACTAAACCCAGTTTAATTTTAACCCAAGTTGTTTTTGTTTTTATTGATCACTGACTTAATTTTTTACCTATTCTTTTTTTTTTATCATAATGAAACAAATAGCCTCAAAAAGCCATATAATAAATCAAAAACTGTCAACATTCAATCAGCAGTCTTCTTCTAATGTCTAAACTCTAGCTGCTTTTTGTTTAAACTGACCTTCTGACTCATCCTCACCACATTTGTTTTCTTTTATCCATCAGTGTGTTTCCTTTGTTTCTCATGTCTCTCCGTCTTGGTTCTGGAGAATGTGTATACATCATTATACCAAAGGCCACGGCTTCAATTGGATGAGTGCAATGTAAACACAAACACATCGTAGTGGACTATGTGAATCTAAACAGGGATAAAACTCAAATGTTAAACTTTTTTTAATTCTACATTTTTTTATTTAAAGCTCACATGTTACTGTGAAGTTCTGCTTATCAGTGTTAAGCTTATTGTAAGTAATAAAGACATTGATGAATACAGTCATGCACATCTTGATTTGATTAATCACACTTTATTTTGACCTACCGGTAAGCAAACATGAGTTTCATTAAGACTGCAAACTTTTTCTGTTTTTCAGCAAAGATGTCCTTTGAATAAAGAGAATACAGTTTACTTGTTCAGGATTATTACGGTAATGATTGACCTGACTGGACATTAGGATTTTTATATCTTTATTTTAATTTTTTGGTGATTCAGCTTGTATGGTTTGCAACCACAAAATGCAGTGAAATAGTATTACGTCATGTTTTTCCACTGTAAACTAAATAATTTGGTCAATTTTCAGAGGAATGATCTAGTTTTAAATCCCAATATATAATATATTTATATGTACACACACACATGCATTTATATATATACATATGTGTGTGTGTATATATATACACACACACAGTATATATGTATATACTGTATTTATGTACACATATATGCAGTATGTGTGTGTAATGTGTATATATATTTTAAAAGTCAAAGTCAACTATTGTCAAAACTGCAATATGTACAGGACATACACAGGATTGAAATTTCATTTCCCTAATTCCCTTTG
>JARVJN010001057.1:20735264-20747906 GCA_031763805.1 Argolebias nigripinnis
ATTTATTTAATTTGTGTAACATACAAAACAGTCCGGCGCCGGGGAAGTTTATGTTCAGACACCGCGCATCGCGTATGTAAAAAAAAACTTTTGCGCGTACGTGCCCTGAGGGGCTACGCGGGGCTACGCTTTTCCATCTGCGTACGTACGTTGCGTATAGGCGTATCGTGAGGACGCTCAAGTATAGCTCAGCCTTTACTGTTCATTTATTAAGTGAAAATACTGGAAACTGTTAAGAGTTAACAACATATTATTTTGTTTAAAACATGTGGCTTAAACTGCATTTGATATCTTTTACACTGTTTTGCACTACAAGAAAAAAGCCCAATACCAAGACAACTGCTATAACACAAAATAATCTCAATCAAAAAAACTCCACTACTTGGTCCAGAGAGTTTTCAATTAAAAACAAATTGTTATAGCAGTTGTCTAAATAAATGCTGGCAAAATGACACCCTATGCTTTTTTAATTTTTTTTATTCCAATTGCAAGTTGTTGTTTTTTTTTTTTACCAAAATCATGATATGTATCGTTACCCCCACCCATCACAATACGTATTGTGATAAGAATTTTATGCCATTTTCCACATTCCTACTCGAAATTATGTGTTTCAGTTTAATTTTTCCTTAATAAAAGGACTTTAATGGTCAAATCAGCTGCATTTCAGAAGAGGATTTGTGGCTGCGGGAGCGTGCAGAGAGACGACTCACCGTGCATTTCTTCAAAATTTACCAAGATAACCACCTAAAAGCAATTATTTGTTTGCTCGACATTACAGCAAAGGTGTGTCTCAGTTGAACCTTTTCTTAGTAAATGCACATCTGCTGCATTTTGTCTGGGTGGCGCGGCAAAATGCAGCTGATTTGATATTTGCTCCAGGAGCTCCAGAGCGAGACGAAGGTGGCTTTGTATGGCAAGCCATGTGTCTCATTAATAGCCTATTTTGCCTATTATTGAGACACTTTGCTTGCCATCTTAGTCGAGGGCCTTCTAGCAGCTGAAAATGGTAGTGTTCAATATTTTCCATGTCAGAATTAATGAAATCATCAGATCTCAACCACAAATTGGGTTCAAAATATGGGGAAAAAACGTTAATAAATCACTTTGCAGTATAAGTCACAGGGCATGATAATTTATGCAAAAAGCTGCGACTTATACAGTGGAAAATATGGTAATACATTAAATCTGAAACATTTGATTAGTCTTGTTATAAAGTGGAACATCTGCTTTTCTTTGACTTTACCTGATTGTATAAAAAGTTGAAAGTAAACAACCATTAAGTGCACAAGTCCTTCTTTACATGCACGAATGTTTAAAAAATATATGATTCATCCCTATGAGCATTAATTTATTCATAGTTGGAAATTCTTAAAGGTATAAGGAAAATATCAGACACCTCCATGTTTTTGTTACTTGTATAAAATGTTTCTGTTTCAAAGTGTGATTCGTTGGTCATATGAGACTTGTGATGTTTTTCTTAGATCAGTTTGATAGCCATGACGACCGTGATGATGATGGTGAGGGGGAGTCTGTAGAAGAGCACAAAAGCGTCATCATGCATCTGCTCTCTCAAGTTCGTTTGGGGATGGACCTCACTAAAGTGAGCACCTGTTCTTTTTGTTCCCCACCAGTGTGTGACTGCAGTCTGATCTAATAGTGGTCCCTGTTTAATGTTTGAAGCTGAACGCTTTCCTTCTTTGACCTGTCAGGTGGTCCTGCCTACCTTCATTTTAGAGAGGAGGTCTTTGTTGGAGATGTACGCAGACTTCTTTGCACATCCTGATTTATTTGTAAGGTGCGTGAATTTTAACAATATACAACCTCCTCTAAATGAGCTGTGATTAGACTTCATGCTGTCATTGAACCCTGTTAAATAAAATTTTTTAGTATCGCTGACCAGCCGGAGCCCAGAGAGCGCATGGTTCATGTGGTGAAGTGGTACCTGTCGGCTTTCCATGCTGGGAGGAAAGGCTCGGTGGCCAAGAAACCTTACAATCCGATTCTTGGCGAAGTCTTCTTCTGCCACTGGGATTGTCCCAACGAGACAGACGACCCTTCTCCTCAGACGGTGAGGCAAAGTTCTACTGTTGTCATCTGGCCAGTGTCGGACCTTTCGTTAGTCCTTAGAAACACATGTTCAAGTTCAAGTAGGTTTATTGTCGTTCACGTCACATGTGGTACATGAGGTGGAATGAAATTATGTACACAAGGTTCCAGTTACACCCAAAAAATGGCAAATATAAAGTGTAAAAAGAAAAGGTAAATAAGGATCTAAGATATGTGCTAAACACGAATAATGTAAAACAATATGGTGTGACAACAGCAGCCTGAACATGAGTCTGTGGTGAACAGAAGGGTATGAATGAATGAGATCAGCAGCATGAGATCAGCAGCATGGATAATCAGCAATATCACCAGTTAACGTGGCATTACAGTAATTTTGTTGTTGTTAAAGTCAAATTAGTTTTAGATTTTTTCTCCAGTATTTGGATAAATTTGATGGGGGCAGTTATATATGAAAGCATTTATGTAAATCAGTCAAAAGAAAAGCTTGGCGGGGGAGTGGTGGCGCAGAGGTTCGAGAAGGCGAGCCTGTCATCGGAAGGTCACTGGTTTGACTCCCCAGAGCAGCAACATCAAAAATGGGAAAGGTGAAGCACCCACACCTGCCTCCACCCTCGCTTGCCCCCACCCTGGGCCAATTTTGCTTTTTGAATGTCCAGGGGACCAGACTTAACTTTTTTAGATCCAGACTAAAATAACGTTTTGTAACATTTGGTGATCATAACTTGGTTTACCATAACCTGGTAGCAGTAAACACTAGCTCTGAAGTGCTAGTCTGTGTTTTTACTGTCACTCCTTCATGTTGTCTGCTTTGTTGGATTCTAGGAGATGGCATCAGACGGGCCGGTTCCCTGGTCTTCATCCAGCAGTGTGAGTTTTGTGGCAGAGCAGGTCTCTCACCACCCACCCAGTGAGTTCCAAACATTCTTCTTTATAGCATTCGCTGCCAAAATGTTTGAACAGAAAACATTCGTCAGCCACGAGGCAGCTTGTTTAATACTTTTTTTATTCCTTATATTTGCAGTTTCTGCATTCTATGCCGAATGTTTGAATAAGAAGATCCAGTTCAATGCTCACATCTGGACTAAGTCAAAGTTTCTTGGAATGTCTATAGGTGTTCACAACATCGGTCAAGGTAAAACAGACACTTTTTCAAACACTATTTATTTTTTTCCCCACTGCATTTAGGAGACTAATAAAAATCCTCTGACCTTTATCCAGGTTGTGTTTCCTGTTTGGAGCATGATGAGCATTACATTCTCACCTTCCCTAATGGATATGGCAGGTATGTCCTGGAGTGCTCTGTGTTGTCACTGACTGGTGAAGACCACTCTCCTGTCTGACCCGAGCCTGTTCCCTGCAGGTCCATCCTGACAGTGCCCTGGGTGGAGCTGGGTGGAGAGTGCAACATCTCCTGCTCCAAGTCGGGCTACAGCGCTAACATCGTTTTCCACACCAAACCCTTCTACGGCGGGAAGAAGCACAGAGTCGCAGCTGAGATTTTGTAAGTTCAGTGCAGACTCAAACAAAACTAGATGAATTGCATTTCCTGTGAAAATGCAGTGTGAATGCTTATTGCAGATGAACTTGCTGAAAAAGAGCTGCAGTTAGCTTAAAAAAAACATGCTGAAATGTAGCTGAAATGGAAGAACAAGCATTCTTTAGCAGAAGAAAGCAGAAAGAACACACATTTGCTGAATTAGGGTTAAATAAACAGAAATTAGCAAAGTATTTGGTAATTTGCTTAAAAACGTTGACATTAGCAAAAGAAATCTGAGAAGTGGCTGAAAAGAGTACTTTTCAAAAAGGCTACTGATGCTTAAACTTCCAGAAGGAAGTGGAAAGAGCTCAAATGAGCTAAAAAAAATTGGAATTAGCTGAAAATGCTAAAATTATCATCAAACAGCTAAATAGTAGCTGAAATAGCAGAAAGTAGAAAAAAGCTGAAACGAGCATTACAAGCTGAAATCAGCATAAATAAGTTAATTAGGTTGAAAGTAGCAGAAATTACCATGAAAATTTAGAATTTATCTGAAAACAGCAGAAATTAGCTAAAAAAATGCTTAGAAAAGATAGCTGAAAAGGTTGAACAAGCTTAAATTAACAGAAGAAAACAGAAGGAACACAAGTTTGCCCAATTAGGCAGAAAGAAGCAGAAATGAGCACAAAAGTGGAAATTATCTGAAAAAAGCTGCAATGAGCCATAACGGCTGAAAAGTAGCTAAAAAGCAGAAAGAAGCTTATATTACCAGAAGGAAGTGGAGAGAGTACATTTTAGCTGAATTAGGTTGAAAAAAGTTGAAGTAAGTGCAAAAAAATGTGGCATTAGCTGAAAAGGTGAAATTAGCATAAAAACAGCTAAATAGTAGCTGAAATACCAGAAAAGGCTGAAGCTTATAGAAATAAGCTGAAAGGAGCATAACAAGCTGAAACTAGCAGAACGAAGTTAGAAGAAGCACAACAATCTTGTACTTAGCAGAAAGAACCTGAAAGGAACACAAAACAACTGAAAAAAACAGCTAAAAGTAGCTGAAAGTAGCTGGAAAACTGTTTAAGTTTGCACAAGACAGCTGAAAGCAGCTAACCCAGAACAAGATGTGGAAGGAGCACAAACATACAGAAAAAAATGGATTACAATATTGTGCTCGTAGACTCAACTTTTTAAGGAAAATATTTCACGGGTTTCCTGGTTTTTCTTGCAGTGCACCGAATGACAAGAAGTCTTTCTGCTCCATTGAAGGAGAATGGAATGGAGTGATGTATGCCAAGTGGGCAACCGGAGTGAGTCCTTTATTTAAAATTGTCTTCTAGTGTTTTAGTGCAGAAATTTACCTCACACAGAAACCCACATTTCCATTTCCATGAAATAAAAAAAAAAAACGTTTTCTGGATTGCCGCAAGATACATTTAACAAATCTTTATTTTTTTTTATTTTTTTTTTACTTTGTTAATCTTTAATTCATGTTGTGATTCTAGGAAAACGCATTGTTCATAGACACTAAGAAAATGAGGACCATTAAGAAAAAAGTGAGGAAGCTGGACGACCAGCTGGAGTATGAGTCCAGAAGGTGGGAGGAGAATCTGTTCATTAACGAGCTTTCATCACATCTTTAAACCTATAATCAAAAGTAACCCTGATCTGACTCTTATTACACTAGACTATGGAGGGACGTGACGCTGAACCTGAAACTCAAAGACATCAGCGCAGCAACAGAAGCCAAACATCATTTGGAGGAGAAACAACGAGCCGAAGCCAGAGAGAGAAAGGAGAAGGAGCAGCAGTGGGAGACCAGGGTGAACTTTTCTGCCTTTCTAAGCTGTCATAAAGAACAATCACTTAATAATTATTATTATTATTTATTCAATTTATACTGCACTTTACATTTTTCAATCTCAAAATACTACAATATAAAATATAAAGAGAATAAAACATGGACAAAAATAAAAGCTTTAACACCACAGGCTGCTAAAAACCTAAACATTAACACCTTTTACCCAAGAATAATTATTTGAGTGTCATAACTGAATACAATAGGACCTTTACCCAAATGTACAATACGTTTATAGGCATGTCACAATAACAAATTTTGCTGGGCGATTAATTGTCTCAGAAATTATTGCAATAAACGACAATATTGTTTGAAACTTGACAATAATTAGTACCGGTAATTGTCAAATTTAAGAAAAAATTGTTAATTTATTTTGTGTAGTACCTTTTTTGACCACTGGATGGCAGTATAAATGGTTTGAACCGAAGGATGGCTAGTGAGGGAGCGAGCAGCGTGACTCTTTAAGAAAAATGGGAGGGAGGCCCCTTGGCGTGACATGGGCTGTCTCTCATTCCTGTTTTTCGGTTCTCATAAATGGCGGACGCTCTGTGTGGTTTGAGCTCTTTAGCATAGCTAGCTATAGCATAGCATTTAGCATGCATCAAGATCTTTAGCATAGCATTTGTCACACAAAGCTTTTAATTAAAAAAATAACAAAAGTTCCCAGCTTCTTTTTGCAGAGAAAAGCAACTTTTTAGACTAAAGCATTGGTTTCAACCGTGAATTTTAGAGCTTCGAAAAGACTGAGTTTTTTTTTTTTTTACAGAGGTCAACCTGTTAGCTTAGCTCATAGCTTAGCTTCTTTTAACGATCCAAAAACACGATTTTGGGCAGTTTAAACAGATTTTAAAGAGAAAAGAGAAAGGGAGGGGTCAGTGAAGATCACCAGAGTTGAGTCTTTTGTCATCCAGAGGTGGATAATTTTCATTTATCATGCGATTAATTGATTTATTGATTATTGCGACAGGCCTATACGTTTATCCTGTAAGGTTTAGTTCTAATGTTAAATTGACTGCTTGTTGTATTTTTCTGCAGCTTTTCCATGAAGATGGGGAGTGCTGGATCTACGATGAGCCACTATTAAAGAGATTAGCCTCTCAGAGGCACTGAGGAGACCCCAGCACGCTGATGAACACAAACGAGCAAAAAGAAACGCGCACAGACTAGAGTCTTTATAAGAACTCTATGGCAAAAACCACTTCTTATCCAAGCCTTGGAATGATTGAACATGTACACTGCTTTGCATTTGACTGTAAAAAAAAAAAAAGAAAAAAAAAAGAATGAAAGCGTCAATGATGTAACCTGAATATTAGTAAACCTTTTCTGTTTGGGCGATTTCACCTCCGCTGGCCTCTGATACCGACCACCTGCCAACATGAGACTGCAGCGCAGAAGTGAGACGTCTCCCAGCTTCATCCATCAGCTCCACAACCGCACCCTTCAACAGATACACAAGATTATCTGGAGCAGCTCTTGTTTTTGTATACGTTTGTTTCAGGGGGCAAGGTGTTTGTAGACGACGGTGTACAAATGAAGTAAAGCTCGACATCTCAGGGAATCTGGTGACAGTAAAGAAAGCTGCTGCCCCCTCCCACAGTCTGACAGCCTTACAACAGTGGAGCAGATGAACGTGAACGAGAGACAACTTCTCTGCTCACCTGCAACTGATGTTTATATAGATATATACATACGATTGAAGTATATATTCATTTTATTTTCAAAGCTTTCTTTCTTTCTGGCAATAGTGTAAAATAATTGGGGTTATGACTTGATGTTTTTGCATCTGTAAGGATCATTCCATTTAGCCTTTTGGTGTTATTTATTTCATTTCAGAGGAAACTTTGCTACCTTTGTGGCCATTCACATCGGTTTGTGTCTTAAGTGTTTCTCAGAAGCAAAACCCTACATGAGCCATGGCATCTAAACACACAGATCAGGAGGGATGAGGGATATTTAAACAATATATGCAAATCAGTTTAAAGTTTGTGTCCGTTATGCCAAAATAAATGTGTAAGTGAAAGATTAAATGGATATTCTTAAGCAGTCCGATCATAAGCTTTCCACTAAATCTGAATGCATTTATGAACAAAATGATTGTGTGTCTTTGTTTTTCTGCACAACTGGTCCATGATGAGCGTCTGTGGCTAAAATAGTCTCCAAAGGTTTATGTTTTTTTTTAACTTTGCACCTTGCATTCTTGTTTCTTATGTCAATGAACGGATGTGATGTCCACTCGCAAGCAGCCAGAATAAACTTTTTGAAACCCTGCTGTGGTTTCGGAGGACTGCTACTGTTCGAATCAGTTTGTTAACGTGTTATTTTGTAATAAAAGATTACAAAGTTTGTAAAAGGTTACACAAGGCTACAAGAAATACATTCATGTTAACCAGCCAATGCTATTAAGCTCAAAACTATTATTTTTTTTATATTTCTTACTTAAGATTTGATGCCCCTTAATGTTAATTACATGATTAATGGAGAGTTATTTAAACTTATGAAGGGATTTATAAAGATACTGCTTATGTTGTATCCAAATTCAGCAATTATATGTGTTGAAAATCTCAATTAGTTTTAACTCTTTATTTTATCTTTCCTATAGACACAAGCAAAAGTGCTTTTGAAATAGTCCAAATCAAATATAACCAAATTTAAAGCCAGATTTTTTTTCTGTTTTGTCTTTTGTATGACCTTTTACAAAGGAGGCCTTGCCATTCATTTCAGTATCGCTCAGTATTGCCTAATAGAGAGCAATCAAAACAAAAGGTTGTTTTTTTTTCCTTTCCTCATAACCATTGATTGTATACAGTTCTCCTGTTTGTTGATGCATAATATTAAATCTCCATGAGGTAATTTCCAAGTTTTGGTCGTCTTTTTTATTTTTTATTTTTATGGTTCTCTGCTCAAATCACTCTGCAAAAATGTGGTTTGCCGGTATGGTGTAACTTTGGTGAGTCTGCATCGCTTTGGGCCAGCAGGGGTCGCGAATCTTTGTAATGTTTTTACCCATAATGCTTTGCGAGAGCTTCTATAAAAGATCCTGGGCGCTCTGTCTCGTTCTCTCATTCTCTCCGGCCACTTCTCTAGTAGGTGAGTAGCTGTTAATCGTAGCCAATTATGATTTTGTTTTTATAATATATTATTCTAAAGTTTTAAGTTTATCTTATATTTTAGTACTGCAGTGTAAGATTTTCTTGCAGTATTAAATTCAGAACCATTTTTATCTAAATTAGCATGTAGGCCTCAGCCACGTGCTGCTTTAGCGCTCGTTGCTAACTTCGCCCTCTAGCTAAGACTTGACTTTTAGTCACTAAAATCACCTCAGTATACTTTAATCCCATGGTTGAATGATGATTTAAGTGTTGATAGGGACATCTGATTAAAAATGATGACAATCCAACACACTGACTCCAGGGGTGACTCTTAAAAAAAACTGCAGGCCGTTTAATGTAGTTGCACGCGTCCTGTTGCTAGTAGTGTTTTAACACATTATTTATTTACAGAGTTGTGGTTCGTGATGGAAAGACTCTTCACATGGTGAGTTTTATGACCGTTTTCCTGCTAAATTTATATATTTGTTTATAATTTAATTTATATATTTATATTTACAGGTATGTTTGCTTCATGACTCTAGATTGACTATTAGACTTATGATTAGGGGGGGTACCGACATAAAAAAATGTGGGTGGAAAAAGGTGAAATACCCACACCTGCCTCCACCCTCATTCGACCCACCCACCCACCATCTGCTCCCTAAAACAGGTCTCATTGAAAATGAGTTCTCGTGGCTCAATGAGACTACCTGGATAAATAAAGGGTAAATGAAAATTGTCCTGGCTGCAAGTCAATGATTAAAAACGTGTGTAAGAGTAGTGGACAGAAAATATTTCTGAGGATTCACTGATATGAGACTTGTTTAGAAAGTGTGCCATTTTAATTAATTTTTGGGGTGAAATCTGTATTAATTAAAACTGTTCACACAGGTTTTAAAAATGAAAATGCAAGAATGAAGAGAAATGCATGAAAGATCTGCAAAATGAAGGTAATTCTGCCATAAAGTGGATGTCTATGTATACCAGTATGTTATGTAAGTAGTGATGAGGATATTGTTTAAGATGTCTCTTAAAGTAATTGATCAGTATTAAAAAAAATAAAAACCTTGGTTACTGTGAATGAGATTCCACTTACACTCTGTGCTACAATGATGACAAATATTTGCTACTCTTGACAAGCTGGATGATGATGCTTCAACCACCTTATGAGTTCTCTGAGGCACACTTATGATTGTTGCCTTTATCAGGCAAATCTGGACAATCGCTGATTACTGTATATATCTTTTTTACTCCTTCCTGCAGGTTGAATCCTGACTAAAGCAACTCTGACCTCAAGCAGGTAATTGAAAGAAAAGTTTCCATATTATTGATTTGATGCTGTAAATGATGACTTTGTTTATAAAACAATGGGAATCTCTCTGAAAAAAAGTGATAGATGACTCTTTTTTTTCTGATGCAGTTCAGGTTGATGTGCAACTATATTTAAAGCTATACTTTTAGTCATATGTATCTGCGTTTGTCCTACAGGTTGTTGTGATGAGTTTCCCTCCTGGTCTTCAACGTTGGATCGGTTGCAGGTACGCTGGTGTGCCTGCTCAACGTTAACTTGAACTGGTGTGATGCTGTGATGATTTCATAGTTCAACAGATAACCGTGACGAAGAATCTATGTCTTTCGCTCCTAACTGATGCATCAACCTTTTCTATTGTATGATCACAATATCTGATAGTTTGTTTTATTCATTCAGTTTATTTGTGTTTCAGATGAGAGCATCCAGTATATGAAGGTGAGCTTAATGCCAGAAGTCTTCACTTTAAAGTCGAGGGTGATGCAGTGATGATTTCATAGTTCAACAGATAACAATGACGAAGGATCTTTCGCTCCTATCTGATGTGTCAACTAACTGTAGACCAGGGTTTAAAGCTAAGAAAACAATTTATTGATTGCATTTCTCCTCCATAGACTCACCTTGAGATTCTTCATTTGTGAAGGTAAGTGTTTCATTAAATCCTGTCTGAAATTAAGTTTTATTCAGGTGTGATGAATTTGAATCAGGTCTCTGATCTAGTTGAGGATTTTTGCAACAAATCTGATCTGAGCTTTGTTTTTAGAACCATTGAATGTACTGCATGTCTAAATGTACTCAAGTTACTGCTTTGTTGTTACAGAGCCAGCGAGATTGAGTCCACCGGTAATGCAGAAGATGCTAAACTGATACGGTGAGTCTGAATTTTTTACATCCCTGGCGCCTTTGAATCCAGGTGATCAGGAGAGTTGGGTTTATTAAAGATTAAAGCTTTTTCAACTCTAAACTACCTCACCTGGGTAGAAAGGAGCTAAATTCGTCAGCAGGGATCATAAATAATGACCCTGGCTGATCTGCAACCTTTGGCCTGTGTGATGAGTAATTCTAAAGGCTGATTGTAAATCATGAAGTGCTTTATTAGCTCTAGCTGATGTGGTCAGTGTGGATGTAGTAATCTCACTGTGTAATGTCGGAGTTTGACTAATGCTCCCGTCTCCTCAGGCCAAACTTCACATTGGACTGCAGTTTGAAGTAGACAACTAAAGAACTCTGGTAAGAAAGACTTTCAGCAGTTTTGACACACTATGGGTTCAGTGATGTTTGTAACAAATGTCTGACCTGAACTATGTTGTGGACAAACGTGTTGCTGAGCAGCCCAGTAAATTAAAAGTGTTACTAAGGCCGATCATTGTCTTGTCGCTAATCTTTATTTGTTTTATTTCTTCCAGCAAGCTGTATTTAACTGGTAAGTGTGTTTGCTATCTGATTTAGTGGTTTGACAAAAGACGTTCTCTGAAACTGACCATTTTGCCAGTGATGAAAAGATTCTGCCAAATGAGCCCTGATTATATCATTTTACCGTTCCAATCTTTGTCTGAGGTTAAGTGGTTTGTTAAAGAGGAGTTACTTTTTAAAAAAAATCAAAATCTCAAATCTAGCGGTAATCTGTTTCAGGCTGAAGACTTGTGCGGACGGTGAGCCAAATCATCTGAATCTTGTTGGTGGGAAGTCCTAAAATTGTTAAACTTTTTTTTGTATTATTCATAGTGTGCTCGTCTTGGGTGTAATAAAGTTGTTTTGAAGTGATATACTGTACTGTATTTATTTATTGTCTTGGGAAAGGCTGTGATGAATGTGACAAACCTACCGTAATTTACGCCCTATAAATCGCATTACCATATAAGTTGCTCTGTCCAATTATGCCCAATCTTTAAAAACTGTTAGGATAGGCTAAGTGCTTGGTCCTCCTAGCACAGTTGAGTCAGTTGAATCAAGACTGTAAGACGACATCTCGACAATAAAACATCTTAGTTGGAGCATGAGATTTAGCCAATAAGTCTCACGACAGACTATAGTGGGAAGAGACGACGGCGAAATCTTTGAACTGAATACTGTAAAGGAGAAACTGCAGCGCGAGTTCATCAGAGTGAGTAGGGAGGCGGTGTTTTACTACTGTGCTTTTTACAAATTACTGATGCAGAGAAAATTGTTCGACCAAGTCCTCTTAAAAAATCACTTATGTTCTGAGTCTATCACTATATTAGAAAACTGTAAAATCCCCTCCTAACAACTTGTTAAAATACACCAGAATGCATGAAATGGCATCTACTTTTCAAAATTTTCGGGCAAAAATTTTTAAGAAATTAGTTTTTACTGTTAGTAAGTTTTATTTATATAGCACATTTCACAGACACGAGTCACAAAGTGCTTTACAAGGGGAAAAATAAAATAAATTACAAAATCTTTCGGGGGGGGGGGGTGCAACATTTGTCACCTTTTTCATCCCTTCTGAGTTTGCAGGTATGTACTTTCACTTTTAAAAACTGGATAGACTAAGTGCTTGGTGAATGTACAGTATTGTACATGTATTCATTTATAAAGTTTTTTTTCTTTTTAAATGAGATGCATACTTGTAAGTCAGAGTGCTCGTAAGTTGAGTACTACCTGTAATTTTTTTTTTCTTTCTATATCTACTGTGGTTCAGTAGTTTATACCTCCAGAGCAGTAGGCTGGGCTGTGACAGTGACTGCTCTGGAAGGACAAAGTGAGAATGGTTGGTGGATCCTAGCAGACAAAAGTGGCACTGCACCATTTTTCTTGCCAAAATGAAAAACCAAAAATTGAGTAAAAATATGGGGAAAAATTCATAAATATGTCTCTGCCCTATAAGTCG
>JARVJN010001057.1:21027755-21044851 GCA_031763805.1 Argolebias nigripinnis
GGCAAATGAGGCGCTGACGCGTCGCGTAGCGGTGACGCATAATAGATGCGTATTAAACACCGAAGCGTATTATGTACAGTTTTTTCTGGTTTATTGGCAATAATTGGACAAAGCGTATTAAACACCGGAGCGTATTTTACAACGGCGAATACAGTAGTCTGGAACTCCAGGAGCAAACGTCAAATCAGCTGCATTTCACCGCACCGCCCAGGTGAAATGCAGATGATTTGACCATTAAAAGTGCATTTATTAAGGAAAAGTTAAACTGAAACACCTTTGCTATAATTTCGAGCAAACAAAAAATTTGTTTAATCTTGTTAAAGTCATCCTGTGCACACTTCCATTTGGCAGCCAATCTATTTTTCACACAACACTGGCCCACGTTTCTGGGTGGTCAGCGGTGACGCATAATACATTTTCAGGATTATGATGTGAAAATGCAGAATTGCACCAACCAAGTGTTTACCAAACAGCTACATTTATTCCATTGTTACATCTTACCATTACCGGTAATTTATTTATTCTTCTTTATCTGTCTGACTTTAAGTACATTCTGTCAGTTTAGTGCTTATTTGATGTAAGACGTTTTACATTTCGTTTATCACTTAGATCTTAGGCCTTTAAGCATATTCTTCCTGCTTGTACCATATCCATAGATAAGCTATTTTTAAAATTTGAAATAAGAGCCTTAGAGACGGTAGTCTGGATTCTGATCTTGCATGCAGTCTGAACCATACCTGTCTTCGATCTCCTGCAGCTTCCTCTGAGCTGCTTCTATGTCCATGCAGGAGCTCTCTGTGTCAAGCTGGGACAGGGAAAGGGAGGACTGTGGTAAAATGAAGTTTTGTGGTGCTGAGCAGGACCGTGGAAGAGTGAAACTGACTTGTTGCGCAGACAAAGAAGGGCAGCTGTTCACCGAAAGGTCCACTTCAACCTGAGGCATCAACCTCCTCTTTTTGGCACTACAACCCCTGAAGAAGAATGAACATCATAAATTAAATGCCCCAACACGTTAGGCATGGTTTTAAGAAGCATTGATACTTACTCATCACCTAGTCTCTTGTGCTTCCTGAGGCGTCTTGTCTCCCAGCCGCTGTGGGACAGAAACATTACCGGTACATAAGGTTAAAATAATTTAAACGTATTACTGGTTAGAGGTAACTTGTAATAACTTTGCTATGAGCTACATACTTGTTAGAGTTTATCAGGTTTTCAGTGGTACTTGGAGGACCTAATTCAAATTCCGGCAGTCCGCTGGGGATTGAAAAAGAATACATGGCTGGCAGAAAGCCCAGGTCACTGGATGAGAGAGCAGGAGGAGGATGCATGGACATCCAGACTCTGAAATGACAGCAGGTCTTTCATTTGAAAGCTCAAAACTAACACAAGTCAACAATAAATAAATTACTGTACATTCTGCAACATGCACGTCCTGCACCGCTGTCTGCATTCTACTAACAGATTGCTGATAAAAAACAATTCATTTATTATTAATTTCAAAGTTAAAAGAACACACACAAAAAATACTATTTACAACACCACGTAATAAAATAAAATAAAAAAACCAAACAAATGTATAATTATACTGTTGTACTAGTAAGGTTCGGCTACAACTGATTATTTTTTATCTAAATAATGCATGAAAATCCTCTCTCGTCTGAATACTATCGATGTTCAAGGGAACCAAAACACAAACAGTTCAAACACTGACCTGTTGAAGTGCCCAGCCCCCTTTAGCTGTGTGTTGTGGTGGCGATGTTTAGCTAGCTCTGCCTTCGATTATTCCTCTTCTTAATATTCCCTGAAGCATGAAAACGAGCTCTGAACGCAAACAATAGTTGTCCAAATTATAAAAAAATGTCACAGTTGGGCAGAACGCGTTGTCCGTGTGCGTTTGTTGTGAACTGCTTGAAAAAGTAGGCCAGTCGAACCTACCGCTGGCTAGAGAAAAAGAATAGTCGCGCGACTCGTCTCGCGCTGATCAAGTTTCTAGAAAGTGCGTGAACGTACGTTCAGTCGCACGAGTGCATGGTGGGAAATGTATTTTTTTCCACGCCGAAGCTAGTAAGAAAGGCTCATTTTCGCGTATACATTACTTGTACACAGAAGTTACGTCTTTAATAACAGTCATCGCCAATTTGTTATCAATAACTATCAAATCTTAAATAAAATATAAACCATTGTTTGGAAATTAGACAGAGGCACGTGCCGCCCTTGTCTGATTCTGATTGGCTTAGCTTTCAAAGGTCCTCCATCTTTATCCAATCCGGATAATTTTATGGATTTTTTTTTTATTTTTTACAACTTCTTGTTTATGTCCAGAGATCCAGCTGGTGCAGAGACCCTGCAGCCGTCAAGGTTTTCCTGGTTTTGTCATCTCAAATGACAAGTCATGTGATACTGAAGCCCTGAAGTCTCCGTTTCCTCACTCGACTCTCATTTTTCACGCTGGATACCGAGGAGGTAAGATTAATGTCGTTTATTTATCAAAGTTCATGCTCAATAATCCAGGTAAAAAAATCCAAGAAAGTTAAATCAGGTCCTCTGACCGTTCAGAGGACCTGATTTAACTTTGTTGGGTCATTATTATTATTATTATTATTTTTACATTTTCGTTCGCCAGTTAGCTTTAACTGTGCTGCATGTTTCTACTTGTCTTATTACTTAAATGTTTTAGGCTACATTTTTTTGTTCTTTGTTAAACAGCTGGAATTAAAATGCTACATCTTGTCGTGATTATTGGCCTTTTGGCTTCTGTCTCCAGCAAACCCTGCGGTGAGTAAACTTTAAAACATGTAAATATGTGTAAAAAAAACAAAACAAAAATTTTGTTCAGTAACTTCCAGAATTATTGTGCTTCAATCTCATTTAGTGTTTTCCCAAAATGTTGCAACCCTGTTCTGTGGTCTGATAAAAGATGTCATCTAAAACCTCAAAAACCAGAAAGTGGCTATAAGAATAATGTAAAAAGCTGAGCACAAGATAGAAACAACAAATTTAAATAAGAAATATGATCACCAGCTTTGTAATTTACAGGTAGTCGTCTTTTCTGTATCACTATGATTCAACTTTTTGTTGTTTTGCAACTCTTTGAAATTTTTTGCTGATGTCAGCATTCGAGCAGAGTTGTTTTATGTTATAATTTACTCATTTTAGTCTAAATATTATTTTATATTTATTCCAGAGACAGCTGAATCCAGCCAAGAGCTGCTCACGTCGCTCAACATGAACCTCCTTCGCTCCGTGGACAATCCGGGGTTGCCCAATCCCAGCATCCACTTGGCCCTACGTCTTTCTAATTATCACGATCTCACCAAGGAGACAAAATACCTTAATAAACTGAATAATCAATTGCACAATGACATTCAAAGGTAATTTTCCTCACTTTTTTTGGTTATGCCAAATACAAACGTGTACTGTATTGATTTGTGTTGATGTCCAGCTCACTCACAAACAACCAGCCTGTGACTGGCATTTTGGCGCTGTATGGTCTGGCATTAAAGTCCTCCTGCTATGACATCAACACCATCACCTTCACTGTAGCTGACCATAGCGAGAGTCTGCTGACACACCTGAAGAAGCAGATGGAACAGGAGAAAGAGCATATCGCCTGTAGGAATTACTTTTGCTTTTTAAAATGTTATAGTAAAAAAAAAAAAAAAAGTGAGATTAATGATTTTTGGATCGTCCTGCCTTTTGTTTTGTATGTAATTTATTCTTTTTTATCCTTCTCGCAGTCAGTCGTCGTCCTTTGACCAACTACTACCAGTACAGCCTGGGTGTGCTGTCTCTGTGCGTGAGCAACGTCAGGGTCAACACCCACGTCAGCCACAAGCTCATCGTAGCAGCAGATCAGGATTACTTCAAACATGGAGAAGCAGAGAGTACTGGTGAGTTAAAACTGTTCATTCAGGACTCTAATCACTTCTTCACTTATATTTCTGAGTGTGGAAGTGTGTGACATGAAAGTATGGCGTTATGTTTTTTTAATGACAGAAGAAATGCTGTAAGGTTCCTTTAAGACATTTTTACCAATCACTGAACAAACAGAAATGACCCATTGTGGTCCACAGCTTCAGAACCAATTGCTTTGTTTGAACAGAAGCAGTTCCTTCTTGTGCTTCAAGTTTTTCCAAGTCTTTCCTCCAAATCTGTGTTTGGAAGTTTGTGAACATTTTCCAGTCTTGACAAAGAGCTTGACCAGAATAGTAATTGATCGGTTTTCTTATCGCAGATACCTATGCCATGGCTGGAATGGCACTCCAGTGTGTGAAGGACTCTGGGTTTTATGCGCACAACCCCGCTGAGCTCGACACCGCCCTCAGCAAGATTAAGCAGAAGATTCTGGCCTCTAGTAGGCCTGATGGTCATATGGGCAATGAGTTCAGCACAGGTCTGGCAGTTCAGGTAAGTTGTTTGCCTTTTTTTTCTTTTTACCATCACTTGTCTCTTTTTCTGCTTTTGCCGGAATTTTTTTTTTCCAGATTACAGGTTTTTGTAGTTTTATGTACTTATTTGATGCGTTCTAGGCCTTATTGGCAATGGGCAGCGACGTTGCAGACTGTGCAGCCTCAATGGTGGCCATGAGGACAGCTGCCAGAAATAATGTCTATCACAACCCCATGGCCATTTCCCAAACGCTGCCAGCTCTGCAGAAAACATCCTACCTGACTGTAAAAAGCAAGCAATGCCTCGATGAGGATGGTATGTGCTGCACTGTTTTTCTCCCTTATTGGTCACTTTTACTGCAGGTTGCTTTCGTTTTTTTTTTTTGTCTGATTCTTCATGTCATCAATCTCCTGCAGACTCTCTGGTTCTGGAGACAATTAATCCTACCGTGGCTGTACCAAGCAGTATCAAAGTGAAGGTGATGGTGGAAGTGGTGACATCCAGCGGAGCCAAGGTTGTTTACTCTGTGGATGTGCCGAAGGGCAGCTCTCTGTTAGAGGTCCTCGACCTGCTTAAAACAAAGAGTGTTGGCTTCACGTGAGTTCATTTATTGAGCTGTTGTATTCTGGCTTCTGCTCGATGTGCTGCACTGAAATATTTCATGCTGTGCGGCAGGTTTGAGCTGGAGCCCAGCCTGTGGGGACCTTTCCTAAGCTCCGTCGATGGAGAGCAGGCCAGGCAAAGTGATCGCAGATACTGGCACCTCTCCTCCGACGGCACGGCACTAACAGAGGGTGAGAACACACGCGCACATGTCAGATTATAAATAAATTACGCAGAATTACTTTAATCTGTTGGTTTTACCCGAAGTGGCTAAACAAAATGTTTATTTTTGTATTTATTATATCAGGTGTCAGTGATTTCAAGATTGAAGTGGCTCAAAAAATCAAGATCGAAAACACCAGCTACTGAGGACACAGCAGTGATTGATCAGAGTTACAATTTTTGCAACTTAGCTTTTTTTTTTTTACTCTGCTTTGTGATTGCACAAAATGTTCTGTTCTTATCTTTTACAAGAAGATTTACTGCATGGAAGTATAGGTGGGAAGCTATGAAACTGTGATTTAGGATTACTTTAACCGTCTTTGCTTGTAGTATTTTCCCTCCATTTAAAATTTTTTCAATTATGAACTTTCTTTGTAAGCATTTAATAATTGTGGGTTTTAGATCAACGTTGGGCTTTTTAATTGAAATAAAGCCATTTGGCCTCTTTTACTGCTGTACCAGTGAAAGAAACAATAAATGCCAAAGTACCATAGCAACACTTTTTTAAGCATCCCAGCTCTTCAAACTGCAGAGTAAGAACCACAAGTGACCCTGAAAGAAGACGGCCACGGAGAAACACCCAGGGCTAAAACTTTGATCGTCATGATGCCGCTATTTAATATGTTGGAAAAATGTGGAGCAACGACATGAATGTCCTGTGCTTTCCTAAGAATATCAATCAGAATAAGCTTCATTATCATTGTACCGAGATAGTGAGAATATATGATCAATATATTCTCAGAGACTATATCAATACTGTATTTGGTCTATTTACGGCAGAAATATGGCATAGAGATACGGCAGAAAGAATCCAGTATATTCTTCCTTCACACCAAGATGGGAAAAATGTGTTTCTGCACATTGAGTCAAATAATGTACTGGTAGTTTGAAAACAGAGGTGCTGAAGTAGCATTTCACAGATCTGTTGAATATAATTGAGCTTTGAGAATGGTGAATGCACAGGTGTTTATTACTAATACACTTGTACGCACTAAACCCATTTAATAAACAACATTAACTTATTTTGGGAGCACAAACATCTTTTTGATGAAGACTGGATTGGAAATGAAAACAATAAATTTGTTCAGATCTGGCCTACAACCTACATCACGTTTTTGTAGTCCTTTAAAAAACTGTTAATTTGGGCCATGTTGCAAAACTGTTCTGTGCAAAAAAAGTTGATTAAACTGCATTTGTTAGTGAACAATAAATGTTTTGGATGTAGAATCAGATTTATTTATTTTTTGATAAATATGTAATTCCTGGCAGGATTATATGGCAAATGATTATTTAATAAATAAATTAAAAAAAAAAAAAAGCTTTTTTTAACAAGTACATTTTTGCTGGTATTATGTGCACCTATTCTACATTTACACATTTTGTGAAAGTAGTCACAACCACCAGTTAACTTTTTTGAGGGTCAGCTTAACATCTTTAAAATTGCTTGGAAACAGATTTTCTGTAACACATAAAAATGTATTCTGTGCTGTCCAAGTGCTAATAATTTTTTCTCACAAGTTATTACTGACAGTTACTAGAATATTATTATTATTGTGCCTGGGCTGGATGCTATACATGGGAGGGGACTAAGTACAAGAATTCAAGGTTCTTTATTTGTCATTCGCACGTGTGGTGGAACGAAATTATGTAGTTACATCCAACAATAAAATGTAAATGAAAAATGGTAAGATCTAAGATATGAACTAAGAAAAACATAAACTACTAAGCACTAGTAGCATAAAAACATTACGTCGAACAGCAGCACGAACATGAGTCTGTGAGCAGATGAGCACGAATAAACATAGCAACATGAAACAGATCAGCAGCAACATGAAACATCAGCAGCAACATGATGTGGTTTTTCTCACAGTGATTATTCTGGTTATTTATTCATGAGTCTAACAGCCTCAGGGAAGAAGCTGTTCCTCAGTCTAGTGGTTCTACACTTAATGCTCCTTAACCTCTTTCCTGAGGGGAGCGGGGCAAAAAGTGTGTTTGCTGGGTGAGTGGGGTCCTTCAGGATGCAGGTGGCCCTCTTCCTGCATCTAGAGGTGTAGATGTATGTGATGATGGAGAGGTTGTTCAAGAATGTTGTGTAGAATTACCAAAAGAAAAGTAAAATAAATGGTATAAACGTTCACTCAACCCTTAAAATGGCAAATAGTTCAAAAGATTGATCTCAACCTGAAAAACTGTTGCTTTTGGACCAGAGCTGTGGGACAAGCTTGTTAGGAAGTGTCGGATGGGTAAATCTTTTCCAGTGGATCCAGCTGGACTTTGTCTCAAAGAGTGACAAGAAACCTCCCTCCAATGAAACTGTAAGACGACGAAAGAGATCACTGCTTGGATGGCAGTTTTGGGCAGAGGCCATGGCGGTCTGATCCCTGGTTGCTGAAACATAAGAATTATTGAGATCAACTCAAGAAACAGCTGATTTACATAAAACTAGCTGAAAACCCACAAGAAGAATGATGCATCTCTCAAGTCCTGTGTCAGATCTTTACTGTATTACAAGTTGCCTTAAGTAATCTGTTACATATATTATTAATTTGTCACATATTATTTTAGACCATTATACATGTAATAAATTTGTCCTCCATTTACCCAATGTTTTCATTTGAAGAATGAAACAGAACAGAAAAAGGCTTGCAAGCTACAGGACTTCAGTATTTGCTCGTTTACTTGCACCAGGGGACGTTTTGAGCTCAGCTCTTCATTGGAAAAAGTCATAAAACACAGCACCATCTTTAGTCATGTGATTATAGTTATGTGAATAAATTACCTAATTAAAAAACATAAACCAGGAACTAAATGCACCAACAAAACTGTCCTGCAAAGTGAGAGGCTTTTTTCTAATCCACACGGTGACTGAGCACCTGCCTTCATTTTATATGTGCATGTTTGTTTGTTTTGTTCTAATTTCTCATTTTTAGGCACACATTGCACAATATGGTTTTATGATGTGGTATAAGTACTCAACAGAAAATGAGTGGGACATACAAGCAAACAAAAAGATGAAAGTCCAAAGAAAAACTTTTAAAATCCTTCAGAAAGCCCAGAGAAAGATCATCTGGAGGTCTGGCACCTTGGAAGCAACATCTAACAAACATGGCTTGTTACAAAATTATTGCACATGGTTGCCTATTCATAAGAATCATTTTTTTTTATCTGACATTTACTGTAGCAGTACTCTTATTGAAAAACAGCCTCAGTTAATGCTACAGTTTAGGCTTAAACAAATTACAAATTAGATCTGAGATTTAAAAAAAAAGTATTCAAAGAAAGAAAGAGTTTGAAGTTTTTAAGGCAAACATTTCCACAATTGTAGGTTTGTGCATGTCTGTGTGTGTGCCTGCCTGGTGATAAGAGCATGTGGTAGATGTTGTCATTGTTTGTGTGTGAATGTGTATTTGGCATGCCGGACCACTGTTGGAAAGCAGAGCGAGAATCCTAGAAGCTGTTGGAAGGAGATGATTGGCTTCAAAACATGGTGGCCCCTTTGTGACAGATGGTTGGGTGCTGGGCATGCAGAGCTGAAATCACCCACTCACACATATGTGGACTCCCACAAGTCTACACACACACATGTGCACGCGCCTGCATGTTTTAAAACATTAATTCACATACTCTAACATGCATTTTTACATGCAAATAAAAATACAAAAAGGGTCTGTTGTCTTTATCTACATGCTTATCTCCCATAATAACATTAGATAGCCCAAAATTAATATTGGATATTTACAAAGGCTTTCAAATACATAAGCACAGAATAACAAATTTCAAAAAGAGGCAGATAAATAGACACAAAGCTTGACAGAAAGACAGATGCACAGACAAACATTCAGGCAGACGGGTGTGAATTTGGAAAATGGCATGAAAACAGTATGTGTAACCAGTGCCAGTGTTTTGGTTTCACTGGGGGGGTTTGCAGCCTTGGGTTTAACACAATAAAGCTTTGCTGTGTGTCTCCTTGAACAAACAGGAGGGGATCTGGCGCCTGCTGTTTGTGCTAGCCAATACTGCTCTCACTGTCAGTGCCACCACCATTACAGTCATCAGCACTGCAGCAACAAATAACACCACTCCGCTTGCCATGGAGGTGCACACCGTTTGCATGGCAAAATAAAACATCCAGACAGATCTGGCGAGACTGGAGATGGAAGATTAACCACAAATAGCTGCAGGTAAATCTGTATAGATCAGCTTTAAAAAAAATTTTTACAGCCTATCTTTGTAGAAAAATGCTATCACCTAGCCAAATATTGAGAGGTTACAGTCTGACACACTTTTGATTGGCAAGAGCATTATCATTAAACTTCTTTGGGATCCACAGTGTTTCTACTGGGACATTCACCCTCATGGGTTGTGGAATTTGGTCTCTATTGATTAGGCTCAAGTTCCTAAAATCCAATTAAATTGCATTAGCTTGTTTTCTGAAGTTTGAATGTCAGGTAAACCCCTCAAGAGTCAATTTCTTTTTTTTTTCTTCAAAAAATGTGGGCTTTAACTGGTTTACAAATGTGATAAAATGATAGTTCAGATGTTTTGATGTGGGGTTCTGTGAAAAGGTTATTTACAATTAATAGCTTAACAGTTTAAAGTAGCTTTTTAACCCCATAAAACCCCTCTAAAATGCCTGAAAGACTTGAAAAACGCATACTAAATTAGATGCTGGTTCTGTGTGTGATATCAAGGATCAAGTGATGAACCCTTTGGAGTTAATGCAAAAGCTTGGCCTCTATTTAAATGTTACACTCCCAATTTTACCTGTCAAAATTGTTATAGCTGTAACTGTAACTAGACTGCAACTATTATGGTAACTATATTAATATCAGAGAGTCAGAGTCAGAGTTTTGTTATTTATCATTTGCACCACATGTGGTACATGTGGTGGAACGAGATTGTGTACTCAGGGGCCCAATTAAATCCCACAATAAAATGTAAATGAAAATAAGATCTAAGATATGAACTAAGAAAAACATCAACTAAATATATACTAAGCACTAATAGCATAAAAACATTACCTTGAACAGCAGCACGAACATGAGTCAGTGTGAGCAGATGAGCACGATGAACACAGCAACATGAAACAGATCAGCAACAACATGAAACAGATCAGACAGCATGATGGTCTTTTTTTACAGTTATTATCCTGGTTAGATATTCATGAGTCTAACAGCCTCAGGATAGAAGCTGTTCCTCACTCTAGTGGGTCTACACTTAATGCTCCTTAACCTCCTTCCTGAGAGGAGTGGGGCAAAAAGTGTGTGTGCAGGGGGTCCTTCATGATGCAGGTGGCTCTCTTCCTGCATCTGGAGGTGTAAATGTCTGTGATGGTGGGGAGACTGACTCCAACATCTTCTGTGCAGCCTTCACCACTCTCTGCAGAGCTTTTCTTTCTGCAGCTGTGCAGCCTCCATGCCACACGGTGATGCTGGAGCACAGGATGCTCTCCACTGCACACCTGTAGAAGGAGGTGAGGACTGGCTTCCCAGACCAGTACCAATATGTAGTTATAAATGGATATTATATTTATGGAAATATTCCATCCCATAAATTGAGCCCGTTGGTCAAATGAAGTGTCAATAAAAAAGAGGGTAATTTTTACATGGTGGTATTTACAGTTAAATTATCATACTTGCCGCCGTACAAGCGCACCGCTGTATAAGTCGCATCTGTCCAAATGTAATAATAAAGTGGAAAAAACATAAACAAGCCTCTTCACCATATAAATCACATCTATAATGCGTCATCGCTGACACATCACGTCTGTTATGTATCATTGCTGACCACCTGAAAACGTGGGCCGGTGTTGTGGCAAAAATTTATTGGCTACCAAATAGTGGCCACGGGAGTGTGGACGGGAGGACTTTAACAAGAATTTACCAAGATTAAAACTTAAAAACAATTCCTTTATTTTTATTTTTCTCAAAGTTATAGCAAAGGTAAGAAAGTTCATGCTCATGGACATAGCAAAGGTGTGTCTCAGTTAAAAATGTCCTTAATAAATGCAGTATATTGGTCAAATCAACTCCATTTCAAAAATCGATTTGCAGTTGCTGGAGTGTCCAGAGGGAGGACTCGCTGTTTAAAAAAAAAAAGAAATTTACTAAGATAACCACCTAGAAACAATTATTTATTTGCTCAATATCACAGTAAAGGTGTGTTTCAATTTAAGTTTTCCTTAATAAATGCATTAATGATCAGATCAGCTGCATTTGGCCTGGGCCGCATGGCAAAATGCAGCTGATCTGATATTTGCTCCAGGAGTTCCGGAGCAAGACAAAGGCGGCCTGTATGGCAAGCCAAGTGTCTCATTAATAGTCACTTTTACCTGTTAATGAGACACTTGGCTTGCCATATTAGTCAAGGGCCCTCTAGCGGCTGAAAATGGTAGTGTTCAATATTTTCCATGTCAGAATGAATGACATTGGATTATAAATTTGGGGAAAAAAAGTATATTAGTTGCTTCGGTGTATAAGTCACAGGACTTCCAAATTTATGCAAAAACGTGCAACTTATACAATGAAAAAAATGTTACCAAGCTAAATGTATGAGGTTCTGTATTCAAGTCTATGTCAACAGGTCCCTCAGGCGAGCCGCCACCAGTAAATGAACTCAGTTTGGAGAATTAGTTTGATTCTGACTTACTGACAAGTTAACTGCTTTCTGCTGGTGGTGAATTGCTGCCATTTTAAAAACAAATTTAATCCTAAAATAAAATAAAAATAATCATTGTAGTAAATGCAAACACTGTTTATAAACTTTTAGTATGCTGTCAGTTGTGCATTGTATGGGTATCTACATATATTTTTTAATGACTGAAAATATAATAGCAGGCAGCTGTTGCACCCTGGTTCAGCCAGGAGCACTTCCTACAGGGACGTACTATTTTTGCCCCCCAAAAAAAATCAAGTAATGTGAAACATACTGCACTGTACAGGCTTACAAAATAGTGCTCACAAGAACTACTAAGGAACTGAGATTTTATTTTAATAAATTGACAGGTAGCTCATAAGTGTGAATGTAACATTCATGTGAATGTGAGGATATTTTTTAACAAAACAGTGAGCAATGTTCCTGCTGTGGTCATTATGATGTGACTGATCAGTGTTTAGACATATACTGACAAGACATTCTAAATAAGCTGTGGCTCATTATGAAGGTATAAAGCTTCTAAAATATTGTAAGTGCTCAGGCCCCCAAACATGCTGGCATTTCCACCATCTACTCGAGGTTTTCCTAAGACCAACATTCAGTGAAACTTGAGAGTCCATCTATTGAAACTTTGGTCTGCTGTGAGCTAGTATATAGTTACTTCGTATAAAGAGAGAAAAACACGTCAAGGATCTCATTACTGCTTCCACTATCTGTTCTGGCAGTTTGCTTTATTGGGAAACCACACTGTGACTGGAGAATGCCCTCATGATGATACCCAGATGAAGTGCCCTTGAGAAAGAGATTGAATCTTTGCCAGCTTTAGGCAACAGGAGTGCTGTTCTGAGCCGTGAAGCTGTTCCTTGATTTCCCTTTAGAGCAGAGCAAGCTGAAAAGAAAAGTCTTCCAGGGGTTTTCATGCAGAAAAACAACAAAAACTATAAATAGCACAAGTGTAATAAAGAATGATATAGTAAAGCCTAAAACACATGCACAATAAAGTAACTATGCTTAACGTCTTTTCATTGTGCATGTGTGAAAATGTTTCTGTGAAGACAAATATCCACATTTTATTGATTTTAAATGTTTATGCTTTAACAGTACAAGTCTCCAGTTCATCAGTTTGCCTTGTCTTCCTACATCTTCAAATCAAAACAGCACTTTGGTTAAGTTTTCGGCTCAGCGAGGGTCACTTTCTGTAAGGAAGAGGGGCTGATGCATCAAACCAAATTGAGACAGACTCAGATGTTCCCATGAGACCACGTACATTATTTACACACCATCTGTTGGTCCAGTCAACAGTGGATGAAGTCCTGTTTTGTTTGCTTCCAATGCATGATGCACGAAACAGCTTAGATAATTTGACATTGATGAGTCACACATGCTAACAAGCTGAGTATCTAAGGAGGTCTAAAATGTTGGAATAGCTGCTACAATATTTAATTGGTTACTTTTAATGTTTTTAATAGGATGGAAAAACATTTATAATCAGTTATATGATTTAAATTGTATTTATTATTACCTATTGTGGGTCATGAATGTGCGTAAGTTGATTTCTATGTATTAGGTCTTTATTGGAACGGTCTTGGCTACTTGCTGCATTTTGTGCTTTTTGCTAAATCACAAGACTTTTTTAACAAAAGCATTTATGACCTATTAAAATGACTACTGATTTTTAATGTAATTGAAATTTTAAAATGTTTTTATCTTAAAGTCAACCTTATATATCATGCACCAGTGGGATAGTTCAAGTGCAAACTTTTATTGGATTTTTGCTTTTGCATGCAAATGAAATTTGATTATGAAAATATGAAAGGCAATCTTTTATTTTGTACCAGGTAGGTTTATATGCATAAGCTGTTACCTTTGTGTCCTACTTCAAATTTAAAGTGCATTTGATAATCTTGATCTTATAACAAACGTAAAAATAGTTAAACACAAAAACATTATATGTCAATAACAAATGCAGAGATCCAGGAGTTTGAAGTACTTCAGTGATTTTATTTAGTTTCTTAGAAAATAATGAGAGCTGATTTATACAATGTATGGCTTTTGAATGGAAAAAATGTCAATCCATGTGTAATGTTAAACCTTCTAATCAGGAGAGGGCACTACTGAGCACCAGGACTTTTGACTCATTTTAAACAAACTTAGCAAAGTAGTTTCAGTGTTTTAAAGAGCTTCGTCTGGCTGTCACCACATATCTGATTGTGATTTTGGGTCACATTTAAACATAAATGCATACATTTGCACACTCGGGGGTACTTATTGGGATACAAATAAGGGGAAAGGAAGGGCAATGGGCACCCCTTTGCTGAACTCGCTACAGGGCCCCCTTGGACAAAGTCTTATCCTCTATAGTCACTAATATTACATCACTTGTTAACACAAATGGCTAATCAACAAATCATATAAGCAACTTCATGCCTTTAGGCATGTGGAAGAATAATTGCTAACGTTCAAACCAAGCATCAGAATGGGGATTTTAGTGACTTTAAATATAGTATGGTTGTTAATGCCAGACGGGTTGGTCTAAGTGCTTCAGAAACTGCATATCAACTGAGATTTTACAGACATCTGTCTCTAGGGTTTAAAGAGATGGAAAAAGTTAAAGAGAAAATATCCAGTGAGCAGCTTTTGTGAGGACAAAAAGTCTTGTAGACGTCAGAACGAGCTGACTGGTTCGAGATGATAGAAAGGCTATGGAAACTCGAAATATCACTTGTTCCAGCTAAGGCCTGCAGAATACCATCTCTGAACACACAACACATCCAACACTGAAGTAGAAGGTTTACAGCAGCAGAATACCCCATTGAAAGCCACTCCTGTCAGTCAGGAACAAGAATTGGAACCTCTATTACAGGCACGCTAACATTGAACAATAAGAGGTTGGAAAAATATTGCCTGGAATAATGGGTCTGGACTTCACTAAACTCCAGATGTTTCCACAGCCATCAGATCTCAATCCAGTCAAGCACATTTAGGATGTGGTGGAATAGGAAAGCTACAACATGGCCATGCAGCTGACAAATCTGTGTGACGCTAACATGTCCAACATGGACCAGAATCTCTGAGGAACTTTTCCAAAAACTTTTTGAATACAGTAGTCCCTCACTACTTCGCGGCTCGACTTTTGCAAACTTGCTCTTTTGCGTTTTTTTAAAAGTAAGATTGTAAACAAGAAAAAATAAATATTGTCCATGACACACGATAGTCAACTTTAATATTACTCATGTGATTGGGACAGTACGAGATACAGCAAAAAGTAAAAAAAACAAAAAAACAACAACCTTGGACAGGCACTGGCATTTTGTAGTTTTCTCTCCTCAAAAGGACCACATTTCCCAGAATCCAGCAGTGTACTACCCGGAATTCTCAACATAACTGTTGCTTTCTGCTGAAATGGAGGGAACGTTTTGATCCGATCTGAAAAACTTTGATCCTTATTGATAGTGAATTCGGTGCTCAGTGGATGCAGAGAGCCGAATGGAACTGACTGGGAATTGGATCAGAACTGGACTTCCAGCATCATCGGTCAGTCTGAGTGCTGCTTGCTGGTCCATGAAGCCTCTCGAGCGTCAAGTGGGGAGGCGTCGCTTGGAGGTCCGGTGTTTTCTCCTGCGCTCACTGGGAATTTTTTCATCTGGATTTGGACTCATTTGGGACCATTGTGTGGTTTTGTTTGCAGTACATGTTGGTATGCTGTTAAAATTACATGTTTAAGAGGACATTGCAAGAGTGTGAGAAGAGTTTATAAAAACTTAAAATATATATACAGTACATACTAAAATAAATATAACAGCCCTACTTCATGGTCTGGAACCTAACTTCCGGGATAAACGAGGGACTACTGACATACCAAAAAGAATTAAAGCAGTTCTGAAAACAGAGGGGGCCCAACTTGATGCTGGGAAGGTGTACCTAATAAAACAGCAAATGAGTGTACATTTCTAAAGTCAAGCACCAGTTTTAGGTGCAGTTATAAAAAAAAATTAATATTCTTAAATGCAACAGATGTTTTCAAACACTAACATGATGATCCTGCCGCAAATTAATACATTAAACAAACTTTATGATTAAACAGTCCAGCGAGTCTGATCATTATCTTAATGCCAAAGTAAATAGGACCACATTCATGTGAAAGAAGCTCTGCTAACAGCTTGTAAAGTGGCTGTGTCTCTTAATTAGGCGGTGTAAAATCTGTACAGCAGACAAAAGGGTGAAGAGAGAGATTCCATTAATGTCGGGGTGCGATCCAAGGAGAGCTAAAGGGCAACAACAGCCTCCCCACTGCACCGATTTGACTACGGAAGATTTGTCAAAGACAAGAGGCTTCTTATAAAATAATATGCTTCCGACTGTGAAGCTCATGCTTGTCATTTGGCAGAGCTGCCTTCTACATCACAGCACGGCAGGATGCTGACATTCACACCATGGAGTAAGCGCGATCAGCTCTCACCCAAGCAGATGAAAAGTGGTTTATATAGAAACTGAGAGGCAGTATCATATGGTTTCACCTGGTGACAGAACATGGTGCGAACTGTCTTAATAAACTCAACAAGTTACTCGCTATAAAGAGAGCATGTTCCCTCTTATAGCCATTTAAACGTCTTGTTTTGATCAGATATTTTCAGTCATGTTATTTTTGCTTTTTCACTAGTACAAAATAAATTAATAAATTAGCACTTCTCGAAAATTTCTATGAAGTTTTAAATGTCAAAACATGTGCGTTGAAATAACTTTGCTTCTTCATGCCAATAAGTTCTATCAAAGTGAACTTGCAGATTTGTTGTGCTGTTGGCCTTGATAAGAATGAGCATCGTTAGGTTTCTCAAGGAAGGAAATCAAGAAGTCAAACGTCTAACGAACTAGCACCCAAAATTATCTTATCTGCTGCAATTTAGTGACATTTTGATTAAAGACATTTTATGCCATAAACACTATTAAGTAGGTTGCATTTGTTTATTTTATTTTATGTTCATTTTATTTTATTATTATCTTTGTTTGTAGCCAGGTCTCTCTTGTAAATGAGTCCTCAAGGCTAAATGGGATTAACCTGCCTAAATAAAGGTCAATTGAATGAATTAATGATTTTTTTTTACAAAGTTCTAAAATGTATTGAAACTCCATCCATCCATCCATCCATCCATCCATCCATCCATCCATCCATCCGTTTTCTTCCGCTTATCCGGGGTCGGGTCGCGGGGGTAGCAGCCTAAGTAGGG
>JARVJN010001057.1:21063002-21076551 GCA_031763805.1 Argolebias nigripinnis
CCACACGTAAGCGGAGGGAGGCTACCCTCTCATTCACTAGGGTGAACCTCATTGTACAGTCACCAAGATGGGAGGACAACAAGTATGCCCACTCCTGCTCAGCGTCTCTCGCCAGGGACAACTCCAGAGTGGAATAGTGCTCAACCCCTCAAGTAAGTGGGTTCCAGAGCCAGAGTCATGCGTTGAGGTGAGTCTGACTATTTCTAGTCGGAACCTCTCAACCTCACACACCAGCTCAGGCTCCTTCCCCACAAGATAGGTGACATTCCACGCCCCAATAGCCAGTTTCTGTAGCCAAGACCAGATCAGACAGCCAGGGTCCCCACCCTCGGCCACCACCTATCCAACATTGCACCCAACATCTTTGGCCCCTCCCACACGTCTCCTCTTTGGGCTGTGCCCGGCCGGGCTCCATGGGTAAAAGCTCGGCCACCAGGCACTTGCCAGCATGCCCCACCTCCAGGCCCGGCTCCAGAGTGGGGCCCCATGACCCACGTCTGAGTGAGTGAACATTGTTTCCATTGATTTTACTCATCATAAGGGGTCTTTGGGCTGCACTTTGTCTGGTCCCTCACCTGGCTGACCATCATCTTATCAGGATAACGGACTATCTAGTGCTTCATGGACCGCCTTGTCATCAAATGCATATGTAGCGTGTTCATAAATATGCTTGCTGGCAGTTTTTTGATGCCTTAAATCGTGTCCTGTTAGGACAAGGTATAAAGAAATATTTTTTTTGTAATGCCACTATCCTCTCCTCATGGCTTTATCCCTTTTTCTATCTAAAAAAAAGTATTCTGTAAAGTATAAGGTTGTGCTATCACAGCAGTAGCTACGTGCACTTTGCCCATCTTTCGGATGACTGTACAGACATATTCTCATTGTATCTCAGTACAATGATAATAAAGCTTATTCTGATCCTGGATCTGATTTCTCACTAACATTCATCACTTCAGCAAAGCTAACACTCACCACTACAGCGAGGCAAGCACCACTCACTCGCTCTTGTGCAAGGTGGACGCTTTTTTTCCTACTCCTGGTCCTGTCCTCTTCCTGTTTTTTGGTGTGTGTGTGTGTGTGTGTGTGTGTGTGTGTGTGTTTTTTTTTTGCTTTCTGTCTGTGTATCAGAGTTCCTATTTTACACATTTTTCAAAATTAAAACTATTGTCATGGATGTGGTCAGCTGGGCTTTTCTGTATTCAGAAAAAAGGTTTGCAGGCTCAATCATCCAGGTAGATAGCAAAAAAGTTTAAATCATTTCATCTGGACCAGTTTCTTTAAGCAAGAAATGTTTCGTCTTCCATCCGTAAGACTTCATCAATCTGTGGCATGCCAACCAGATCTGTCCCACAAGCAGCCTTCAGTCCTTTGTTTCAATGCAACCTCCTGTTGGAATCTCAGAAGCAGGCTTTTGACACATGCAAAAGGACCCATCTGTTCACAGACAGATCTGGTTGGCATACCACAGACTGATGAAGACTTCTGGATGGAAGATGAAACATTTCTTCCTTAAAGAAACTGGTCCAGATGAAATGATTTAACCTTTGTTGTCTTTCTGTATTGTCTCAGGAGGATGCCGAAGATTATATAATTGGAACCATGATAGCAAGGTTTCTGCTTTTTGGTATAGGCAGGTTCATGTGTTATTGGCTATTAAGGAAGACGGCGACATCAGTTTCAGCCATGACTATGCTGCAGAGTCCATGTGAAGGTTTGGTTTGTGCTTTGAGTATTCAAAAACAGCGAATTTGTGAGCTAAACCGTAAGATGGAAGCCATTTGTGAGAATCACAGGCCACCTGCGGCTTCTGGGACTCGCCAGCATGTTGGGGACGACCTTGGACAGTGCTCATAAGCACAGACCAGTGGAATGCCCACAAATCTGGCCATTTTGGGATCGAAAGTACCAGCAGGACTCAAGGCTGACAAGAAAAAAACAGTCAGCCTGAAAAAAAAAAATCAACAATTGTGGCTCATCTGAATCTGAGTCCCATGACTGGCCTTGAAGCAGGCCAACTTATCAAATTTCTCCTGGGATATGTGTAAATTAAGGAAAAGTTGTGTCTTTCACAACCCCCTCCCCCAAAGAACTTCTGTGTATACTTATCAGAGCTGTACCGGCTGACACCACCATCTTATCATGATAATGGACTATCTGGAAATGCTTCATGGACAAATCTGGGGCCGAGATGGTGTAGAGGCAGGGCAGCCGGCTCAGGACAGGAAGGTCCTGGGTTCGATCCCCAGTCACTGCATACCTCGTTGTGTCCCTGGGCAAGAAACTTAACCCTGAGTTGCTCCCGGTAGGACTGGCTGGCGCTTTGAATGGCAGTCTACCGCAACCGGTGTATGAATGTGTGTATGAATGGGTGGATGGCTGGTATTGTGAAGCGCTTTGGGGCCCCTCATCGGGGGCTGGAATTAAGCGCTATATAAGTAAGCTCCATTTACCATTTACCATCCCTATCCACATTAGGCAGTGGTATGATTATATTGTCCAGTTTGAGCTCTGACAGATTGTGTTCCTACATGTTTAAATTAAATCCACAATGCTTGTGAAAAACGTTAGGTCATACTGTTCACACATAAAGAAATTCCGGTTCCAGTCCATACCAGAAGTCGCGCCCATAATTCTCACAAGGCACCATGGGGCCTAGGCATAAGGTGGATAGTGTCAGTTTAAGCAGTAAGAAAGGGACTATTTACACCCTCATCTATATAAAGCAGAAATAGATTATGGTGAAGAAGTGAATAAAAATCTCCCAATATACTTTGTACCATAAGAAACACTAAAGAACTGCTTTGTAGAGCCTTGGCTTATAAAAATGTGTTTTATGTTTATTCTTTTATTATTGACTTTTATTGTTTTACTAATGATCATCAAACTATTTGTATTAATGGCTTTAACTAAAACTTATTTTGCCGCTGAGTGATAATAGAATAGCAATTTTCTGGTCAGGGGCAATTTAACACAGGGAGGGCTTCATGATTGTAGTTAACTTCATACATTAGAAATCCTACAGGAATCTGTCATTATAAGGTAAAACTCAAGTGAAGTGTTTCAGCTCACTTTTCAACATAATGGAACACACGCTTCACACTTTAAACAATGTAATTTTTCAATTTAAATGATTGATAGGAATTTAAAAATCATGTTGTAGCTACCCGTTATTGGCTATATTCAACAGAACAATATTTTATACAGTTTATACATGTTCCTTTGTCATTTAGAAACCTATTCAAAAAGTTGCATTGTGTCTACATATTCACACTTTTCTTAGAATTACCATAAGCTGCAAAGATGGCCCAAGAACAAAGAACTACTGGAAAGAGGAATATACAGAATCATTAAAACTGTAATAAGCCTATTATGTGTGAATGGAACAGGCACTCTGCTTTGTGGGTAAATAAATCAATTGAAGAGGAAGCTCAGAGGACAGGTACTCCATGCCCAGGAGCTTGAAGACATCTGATGGCTGCTGGGCCACAACAAAACAACCTGCTGCTCCTCTCTCCTTCCCCTTCTCTCACAAATACGAATGCACACTGACGCAGGCTCACCGCGCAAATGCTCTGCCAGCTATTCACACTGCCTCTACAAGCACGACGTAAACAATAGAGCTTTTGTGCTCTCCGTCAATGTGGTCTAATAGAGGAATGGGTGCTCCCTCCTCCTGCCCCCTTTCTTTTTTTGAAACAAAAATCTGTTCAATTAAATTTGGCTCCCGCCCTGGATATAATCAGACTAATTGGCTAATTGCTACCATTAGGTAACGACTTGAGGATCAGAAACAAGCCGGGATCTAGGGCTCATTGTGTTGGAGTTGAATATGTTTGTTGCCGTGGAAAGAGACCATGCAAACACGTTATCGTTATACATTAACTTGTACTGCAGGAGACCCACATGACTCATACTCCCATGTAAACTGAATTTCAGGTTACTTTAATGTGTATAAGCTTACATTTAGTGTAAGCAATAATCAAAGAGGGCTGTATGAAGTATTTATATCACATTGTGCAGACATGTCTACCCCCTAATCTCACTATTATATAATGCTGAAGTTTGTATGGCATTTTGTAACAGATACTGCTGATTATTGTTGGATGTAACTGGGACCCTACACACTTTTGTTCCACCACATGTATCACATGTGGTGCAAACGACAAACAAAAAAACGTTGACTTTGTTTTTTGCTTCCTCTAGAAGAAAGAGGCTGTGAGAAGAAAGAAGGGTGAGGGAGGAGCCCAAACAAAGTTTTACATCCCAATGAAAGAGTAAATTTAGGGAAGCCTTTGATTAGATACAAATTTTCAAACCCACCAACCGAACTCCCTCCACCCCCTGGTCATCGATAACCATCCGGCTTTCACTGTCCGGCCGATCCTAAACGTCCACCACATAGGCCGAGGATACCAGTACCTGGTGGACTGGGAGGGTTACAGACAAGAGACGCAGGATGCGGATCCCCAAATCCTTTATCCCAGATCCTGACCTCTTCACTTCCTTTTTAAGAAGCTCGTTGAGAAGCCCATGAGAATGTAGAGAGGAGATTCTTGAGAAGGGGTACTGTGGAGATTCTGGGCACTTTGTGCCTTCCCTGGCTACTGCAGCTCCTGAGTGGCTGGATGGAGACAACCCATCACACTTGGTCCTGATCCTGCTCTGATAAGAGGACTGCTGTACTTAAGTTCCTGTGGGACAGCAGTTCGACGGTGGATCAGTGAATCCCTTGGGTACTTTGTGACAGCCACAAAGTAACTTAATTCCTTGACAATACTAACCTGTGCTTCTCCTTGCGTTTTTGTCCAAACCTGCTCCATTGTTTTTTTTCATACTCACCTTCATCGAGTCTCCTTGAGTCTGTCTGGAACCAATTACCTCTTGAGTCCTATGAGCAGACAGATCAAGCCCACCTGCCAACAATGAAACTGCTCTTCTAGTTTCCACCCTGCCTCACTCCTATGACCACCACATGTACTCCACTCCTCTGGAACCTCCAGCTTCTCCACGCTCCAAGCTCTATAACCCCCCCATGTAAATGTCTCCGGTTCACAATAACTGTGCTCACCTTTTCAATTGTGATGGGTTCTCTCTGTCAGTTTGCTTATTCTGGGTTTAAAACTAGTCAGTTCATGAAACCAACTTTGATCTTTCAATAAACTTTAGATTTGCACTGTTGGCTCATCATCATTTGCGAACGTATATATTTAGTTTAATTCTTTTAGACTTTATTAAAGTTTTGATAACTAATTTATTTAGCTGTAAACGCAAATTTATTCGATGAACATAACTCATATTGTTTTCAGAAATGCTTGCTTTCATACATGTTATAATAGTAACCCCATTAAGAAATTTGGAGTTAAACTAGGTTGTCCAATGGACCGTCAGTTGGTTGTAACTCAAGTAAGACATACTTTACTCGACAGAGAATTATCTGAAATATCTTATTGATATTTACAAGTTATTGCACTTATAAAACAAGTAAGATTCATTATGTATCATTCACTAACAAATTTAGTTTGTTTGTACTAGATGTAAGTTAGTCATATAAATGAATAAAAGCACAAAACATACTAATATTGCACATAACTTTAAACCTCAACTTGTCTACAACCTGGCCAACCCTATAGACAATTGTGATTTTAGTTGTATTTTACATTTTTGTATTTCAAAATGTTTATTAAAAAAATGTGGTGCTCTTCAAGCACAATTATAACTTTTAAAGTGTTGTTGTTTTGGGGAAGTGCCCGGGAGCAGGACACAGCGAGGACGTGTCCTTTGGTTGTGGGTTGGGATGAGAAGTGACAGATCTCCCGCAGAGCCTGTAAATTGGCTTGGCGTATCACGGACACACAGCCACGCTAGATTGCTCAGGTGTCACACCAGGGAAGCTGCGGCAAAGAAAAAAATACCTTTCAAACCCTGACTTTGATGGAGAGTAAACAGTACGACTGGTTTAGCGCTATATTAAGAGAAAGGAAATTACATGAGCACATATACCGTCGCCAATTCTATAACATTCTTGTTGGGTCTGTTGGAGCCCAATACACAAACACTTGGTTCTGATAAGTCAGGAATTCAACTGAAATTAAATTATGTCAAGGTGTAAACCAAAAACAATCTTTATCGCTCTTATCCCCCAGTTCTTTGCTCTAAAATCTGTCATTAGTGAGTGGGAAAAAATGCTCTTGTTGGTATTATCAACAAAATACATCACAATATACATATTATACATTATATAATATATATTATATTATTAATCATATTTTACATACAACATTATTTAAATATGGCTTGGTGTGAAGAGTACCAACGGTGCAAAATGATTATTAAAACTAAAAACTGTTTACGATAGCGTCGAAATGGCCAAATTATTCTATTGTTTCTAGATTTAAATAAAGGGGAAAAAAAAGCTAAATTTCAGCCAGAAAAGTAGGCTTGCTTACTGAAAAAAGCAGTTGTCTTTAAAATGTAGTATTCACAATGTGCGCAACAGTGCACAACATCAATAATGTTCATTATAAGTGTGACTATGTTTTTCTGCAAACTAAACCTCTCTTATTTCATTAATAAAACCTTTTAAACCCAGCAAATGCTTTGTCTCAGGGTTACTGATATGATGGCAGCGAGATGAAATGAGTGGACACGTGGTTGTGAATGACAGAACCCCACAGTCTCTTATGAACAGTTCCTCTCTGATCTGGGCCGAACCACCCAGAACACTCACTGGTTTATCCCACCAGGGACAGTGCTCAGCAGCTGTTCAATCAGAGGACACATTTGCCAAAATGAGCGTTCACAAGAGGAAAAAGTGTCTCGCTGTTGTAACGCACACATTGAGATGAGTCACGCTCTCTCTCTGTGTAGGTGTTAACATCCTCTGCTTGAACAATGTATAAAATGCATTTTAATGCAAATACACTGCCACATCAGACCTGCTGTTCAGGGCAGTTGACTGAGAATAATTGCAGTGATTTTTGAGACTGATCTCTTGAAGTTATTTTTCCCAACTAGACATTAAAATTCACATTTCTCATGGCTTCACAATATGATGCACTCACTGCAGCAGTTTCAGGCTTTTGTTAAAAACATATTAGCTGTTTTCTTTTACTGTTTCATGAACTAATCATGTTAGATTGGAGAGCCTTGAACTTCTGAGATGGCAGCAGAACAGATTCCAATCTTTAGTCTGAAATGTGTTTGGGGAAAAAAAGCAAATGAGGAGCCATAACTGGTTCCGATTTTTTTTTTCAAGAATAGAGTTGAAAAACAAATAGTACTGTTAGAGGTTTGTATTAGGTCATTCTCTCTGATTTTATTAATTGTTTTTTAATTTAATTAAATTGTTATTATTATTATTTTTTACTAGTATTATTATTTTCTTTATGGTAGACACCAATGAGTTGTAGAGAAAGATATAATTTTCTTCTTTTGTAAGCAAAATATAGGGTCTTTACATAGACAGACAAACTTTATTAATCATCAGTGAGGAAATTAGATTATTATTCTTATATTATTATTATTATTATTATTATTACATCGGCACACAATAAAACAACTGAGTAGTTTTAAACAAAATTCAGCATGGAAGTCCTAAGTATTATTCACTTTTTTATTATTACATACTCATAAATCAAAATTTTTTTTAATTGGTAGGATATAACTCTATATCAATGTAGTAGAGAAGCAAATCAACTAAATTAAAAACAGAATTGTAAACAGTACACATAAAATAGTTTGAGTCTTTATGATATTACTGGCAAAACATGAACAGATTTTACTTTCAGAACCAGGATTATGTAAAATGGCTCCTCATTTCACAATTTAGATGAAACATATTCTGCTTAAACTTGATAAGATTGCTGTAAAATCAGTGCACAGTGGACCAGTTTCAGAAGGCTCAACATTAATTTTTTGTAAACTCAGTTTACACACATCTTCAGAATCATAAGCATTGAGCATGCAGCGATTGACCCCAGAACTTTCTCCGTTCTGCTCTGTGCTGCCGTACTCACCTGAACCTCTGAGCCTGGTGGTGAAGCGGGCCTGGGTACCGGCGATTGGGGGACTGGTAGAGCTGTGACAGAAGCGCTTGGCTGGTCTTCTGACTTGGGTTGTTGGCAAACTTGACCGTGATGGGCTCGGCAGCACCCGATGGCTTCTGGCCATTCAGACCCTTGATGGCCTCCTCAGCCTCTATCCTCTTATCAAAGCGGATGAAGCCCACACCTCGGGAGCCGCCTGCGGGGCCAGCAGATCACAAGCAAACAAGGGCCACTTTTACTTCACAGTGTTTCCATGAAATATTTTGACTAGACAAACAAAACCTGAAATTAGGTTAAAAAAAAAATACATGTCCTCTTAAAAAGACCTGCGTCATGGCAGTTCATTTAACATTCAGACACAAAACGAGTGTCTCGCATACACTATGTGGAAACATGGGGTCGCTTTGGTTATAAACATCAGAGCTATTCAACTGAAGGCTCGCGGGCCACTTCTGGACTGCGGGTGACTTCAGTCTGACCCAACGAGTTCATAATTTCTTTGTGTGTGTTTTGGGGGTTTGTTTGGGTTCTGTTTATTGCATTTAGGATTCAGTGCAACGAAATAAGCACATTTAAAAGCTAAACCATCATTGTAATACTCTGTTTATTTACACAATGACTTTAATCACTGGATGTCCGGCCCCCGAGCTGCTGGCTTTCAGTAACTGTGGCCCCTGAGAAGTTTAGTTGAATAGCGCTAATATACATTGAGTTTTCAGGCTAAGAATGAAAACACTGTTAAAAACATCCATAAAGTTTTGAAAAAAACGTTGTGTTTAGCAGTCACTGTAAAAATAACTCACCTTTATTTGAGAAAATGGAATAAGAGCAACACCCCCACCACCACCACCACTCTACCCCGCTCACACACAGTTATGAACTAAATCCTCAGTTTGAAGCCACATTGTCCATTCTTTTCTTATGCACTCTACAGTCATAGTCGCCACACTGACTTCATGCATTGTTCTCAGCGACATTTGCGCCGTTTCCTTGGAGACATTTTTTTTTTGACTGCCACCTAAGAGGAACATTTAGAAATGTGATTCCCGGGAGGTCCTTTATTGGTGCCTGAATGCTTTGTGTGTTTTATTGACTGTATGTGTGTGTGTGTGTGTGTGTGTGTGCGTATGTGTACATGCGTGATGGTATCTATTAATGGATGCTGTGCCTCGTTTTAATGAGGCTGCCTGGATGGCCCAGAGGATGCTTGTTCAGTGACAGCAGCACTCTGCCGAAGAGACTATTTACATAATACTGTGTGCACACAGGCATGTCTGTGTGACTGAGGCTGAATAAAAGAAAGGCAGTAAGAAAGAGGGGAATGTTGTGTTTGAGGCATCATTGTGTGCAGTCTCTTTCTCACACTTAAAAACGCTCCCCCTTATTGTTATTCCACATTTTTGTACATGCTATCCCTCTCCCTATTTCTTTTTTATACACACTTCCAATTGGCTTGTCTCGTGGTACTAGTTCCCTCGACTTCTAATTCAGAGAAGCACCTTGACCAGCTCGCTATTTTCTGCTATAGTTTTCTCAGCGGGACACAGGCATCACAAGGTTATTCAATTTCCAGCCAAGCTGCATCATTAAAATAACACTCCTTGATAGCAAAAGCGTTAATTAGAAATGTCCTATCCATCGTTTAGTCTAGTTTTACTCATAATAATTAGCTCCTTGTTACTTTGGGGTTATGTTTTTCCAACAAGAACTAGTTTACATTACATTTACTATGTTGTTTGCACTATAAAAATGGTCCTTGTACAATTTATTAATAAAGACATTTAGCAGTGAAGTTGTGGAATAGAATCCACTGATTGTTCTACCTTCTTTCCTTTTTCTGAACATGTAGCAAAACAATATAAACCCTGCCATTGATATGCAAAGCCTGCTTTAAATTCAAGATGTACTTTGTTCTTTCTAGGCTTCTGTAGAAACAAAATGACAGCTTTAGGAAAATATGACCCACAAGTATCAAAAACACGGTTTATGTGTTTATTTTGATGATTGCATTAAAAATTATTAAAGTTTTAGCATTCCTTTCGGAAAGCATATCACCTGCTGCCTTTCAGGTTCGAGTTCAATAACAGATCATCTTGCGTTGAGAAATGACAAAGATGGAGCCATTTTGGTTAAACCTGAAAACGTGATCTCGTGATGTCACGTGATATCCCGATCAGACACACAAAGTATGCATTGTAAATTATTCTCAGCTACTACCGCATCAGATTTTAACTCAGTAACTGTAAAGATTGAGTAAGTTATAGCTATTTTTATCATGTTTTGCCTCTCTCTGGCACCTGCCATGCCCACTCCACTGCCACTAACCAGTGCTCATACCCTACACCTGCCGCTCGCTCTATTTAAGAGTACCATCCATCCCAAGTTTCCACCAGATTATTGAACCCTTTATGGTACTAGATGTATTCTTGTCTGATTCTCTTGTCTTGACCTCACGTCCGTCTTTTGGATTCCCTGCCCTGTCTACTTATTTGATCTTGTTCTGCCCTTCTTATCCTGGTAATGACTATTCCTTCTAGCCTACTGATTTTGAATTATGGATTGACCTCTGGATCTGTTTTTGGACCTTTGATTTCCCGTGCTGGACCCCTATTTTGGCTTTTGGACCACAATCTTGAATTGCCCCGCTGTCTGCATTAATCACAGCATTAAAGGCCTTCCTCCACAGCTGCTCTCCCACCAGTTGCGGTGATGTCGTCTCATCCAGCTCCGACAGGTTGCTACAACCTCGCCTACCTGAGAAGATTAGTAGCTGTTCTCGGTTTACTAACAAGCTTCCTGAAACATGCAGCCCACTAACTATCATACCTTCGCAAATTTGTTCCCGCAACTGGATCCAGACTCCCACCAGCTGCAAAATAATACATTGTTTAACTATTTTTGTTGTCTGGCTGAATTATTGAATCCAAAATCTTGCTCCTTGTCAATTGTTGTGCATGCAAACATTGACAGCTGAGGCAATCATTTTAAATTGACTCCAAAAGTTAACCAGTTGTAGATCTATATCCACTGCTTAGTTTTTGAAAGCTTTGATAAAATCCATTCAGTCGTTTGTGGGATATTTGAGATATTTTGCTAACATAGACTTCAACAGGCACTGAAGTTTTGATCAAGGATCATGTTAAATCAGAAGATCTCAGGGGATGTGTTGTGAATGACACTTGGCTGCAGCTACAACAAATTGTAGTACATAATCTGTAAAATTGACTGATGATTCCTAAGGTCATCAGGCTGTTGTGGTCATTTTGAATTGGGTTCACTCCAAAATTAAATCATAGTTAATTTTGTGCAATCTGTTTGTGCTCTGAAAATGTGTCGAGAATTAGTTTCAGCTTCTAACACCACAATACATTTCTGTGAAATTGACTGTTAAATCCACATCAACAGCAAACTATAATAAATTGTCTCCGCTACCAAATCATGATGCTTGAAGTTTGGTATAAAATGACAACTTAAATCAAAGTATAGCAGAGTTTTGAATGTCAGACTTTTGCAGCTGCACATTTGTTTCTTTTACTTTGTTGGACTGCACAGCACTCAACTGCTGTTTTCTCTTAAAAAATGTTCTCACCTCTTTCAAACACGCTGCTGGAAGCAGTTTTTAGCTGTCAACACTGTAAAAGGCCGTCAGTTACAGCAAATAGTGTTAATCTGTTTGCTCGTGCAGCAGCACCAAGAACACAACTCGTAAAATACCTGTCTGCTCTGTTTATTTTTTATTTTTTTACATAATTTGTTTGTAATTTTTTAACAAGAAAAACAGTTTGTTTTATGTGAAATCACAGAGGCTTTAAACCTAGCACATTAAGTGGCCAGATCTGAAACCCAGGATTTTTCTTTAGTCTTTTAAACAATTTTATTAACTCCAAATATTAACTTAAAGTTCATTTCCTGTGAAAAACCAGTGTAAATGCTTATTGTTGAAGAACTTGCTGAAAAACAGCTGTAATAGCTAAAACATGCTGAATTGTACAAAGTAGCTGAAATGAAAGAACGATTGTTCTTTCATTTCAGCTACTTTGGGCAACATGTTTGCCCAAATAGGCTGAAAGAAGCTTAAATGAGCACTGTGGAAATTATCTGAAAAAAACTGAAATGAGCAAAAAAATAAAAAATAAATAAAACTGAATAGTAGCAAAAAACCAGAAAGAAGCTTAAATTACCAGAAGGAAGTGGCGAGAGCACATTTTCAATGAATTAGGTAGATTTTTTTTTAATGAGTGCAAAAAAATGTGGAATTAGCTGAAAAAGCTAAAATGAGCATAAGACAGCTAAATAGTAGCGCAAATAGCAGAAAATGTTAAAACTTGCAGAACTAATCTGAAAGGAGCATAAGCTAAAATTAGCAGAACAAAATTAGAAGACACACAAAAATGTTGTAGTTAGCAGAATAAAGCAGAGAGTGGCACAAAACTGCTGAAAAAACAGCTGAAAGTAGCTGAAAAATGTTTAAGTTTGCACAAGAAAGCTGAAAGAAGCTGACCCAGAACAAAATGTGAAAGGGGCAATAAGCGGTTGTAAACACAACAAGATCTGAAGGATGTAAAATGAGCTCAGTTAATTTTCTATGAGAACAAAATGGCAAGAAAGGTTAAATATTTCAAAAAGCTAAAGTTGCACCAATACCAAAACCCTTCTTCTGAACATTTTGATTTATGATTTGTTGAACAAAAAAACGTGGAACGAGATATAAGACAAAAATGTACAAAAGCAAAATAGATCATAATTGTATGAATGCTTCATAAACATTCACACAATTATCTGTTTATTAAGTTTTTTTAAATTTATTTTAATTACAGTTTATTGTTAATAATTGTAGAAGATGAAAAAAGATTGGATGTAAAGAAAAACTAGCATTCCTTGAAGGAGTGCTTTTCATGTAACTCGTTTTTGTGTGTGTTTTTTTAACTCTCTAACTCCGCCTCTCCTGACAGGCTTTCACAAACTTCCTCACTTCCACTGCTTGTGCCAACTCTGTACCTGTAAATGTAATTAGCTATAGGAAAATTACAATTCTAATGGGATCTACAGAGTGCAAACATTCACTGCTGTCCCTACAGCTTCAGTCATTTATGTCTGTGTGTGACGTAAGATGAGGGCCATTTGTGTGTCTCTGGAGCTGTTTTTGTGCTTCAGCCATTAGATAGTTTGCAAAATATCAAGGATAAGAAGGCTGCTGGTGAAGCAGTGGTTAGATTTTTCTATCAGCCCAGTTTCACAATATTCTGCTGCTGAAAGACACTCGGAAACTCCAAGAGCCTTGCTCAAGGGCACCTCAGCATTAGTTAAGAAAGTAGAACGCACTGCTCATTCTCTCCCTCTATCGTGATGAGAGAGAAGAGAGGTCTCTATTTTGTCCTTTAATCCTCATACTTGTTTGGCCTTGAGCTCGTCCTAAGCCCGTTCTCACTGAAGGCCCTTCAGACAAACGTTTGGCATACAGATGAAGCCACCACACAAACACACACAAGAACACACACTCATGC
>JARVJN010001057.1:21148532-21158693 GCA_031763805.1 Argolebias nigripinnis
CAAAATCATATTGCATTCATCCATGTTTCAAATGTGTATGGATGGATTTTGTTTAAAATATTTGTTTGGTAAATCTTTTCAACAACAGCCATCTATCCATCATCTTTACCCGCTTTATCCTTATCAGGTCCTGGAGGTCACTGGTTCGGGTCAGATTTCTTCTTCTTTCTGCCACCTTTCATTTTATGTATTCTTTCATAAACGACGAGATATGGTTTTATTTTCTTTATCTTTTGGGTTTTAATGTAAAAAAAAAAAAAAAAACGATTTAGGGGCTTTTAGACTTGATTCTGAATCGCCAGGACTAAGAATCTAGATTCTTTAAAAAAGTGATTTTTCCCCCCTGCACCCCTAATATATATCACATAATTTACAGCAGCAGGCACATGAAAACAGTTTTTTACACATTTATTAGTGCCATAATTTCTCCTCTGCGATGCTTTACTTGTGCTCCTTTTGAGTCGTCCTTGACGGATGGATTTAGTAACTCTATTGAAGTTCTGGCAGAAGTAGCATCTTGCTGAGCTACTCAGGCTGATGACTGCCCTTCTGCTGGCAGGTGTCCACCCACTGCTGGTAACAATCAGCAAATGACAGTCGCAGACTTTTAATGTGTCTGTGTCCCTTAGCCGTGTCACATCCAGCAGTAACACCAAACAACCGTCCACATCATCGTATGAAGCTTCCTCAGTGCAACAAGAGCTCGTGGGACTCAACTGACTTTTAGAAAGAGCTCAAGTAAAGTGGACGTCTTGTAAAATTTCTGCTTAAAAGCAGGGAGGATTTTGTTATTTGTAATGAAACCAGCTCCTGAAAGGACAATGTCTATAGTTAGTCGAAGACATCGAGATCGGTTGATGTTAAATCATTTCAGGAAGATTGTCAAGCTTGAAACCACTCAGAGTGAAGGGTGTTTATGAGAGAGATGGGCCTATATAATTGGTAAAAACCTAGAATTGAATTTTGAATTTACAAATTTTACAAAAGCATACTAAATAAAACAAACATGTTTATTGGTAAATGAACTCAGCCACATTTTTCACATTAAAACTCCAAATCACATCCTTATTAGGCCCGTCACAATAACACATTTTGCTGGGCGATTAATTGTCTCAGACATTATTGTGATAAGCAATAATATTGTTTGAAATTTGACAATAATTAATGAGTAATTATTGTCAAATTTAAGAAGAAATGTTTGTTCATTTATTTCGACCACCAGATGGAGTATAAGTTTGAACCGAAGGATGGATAGTGAGGGAGCAAGCAGCATGTCTCTTTAAGAAAAATGGGAGGAAGGCCCCTTGACGTGACATGGGCTGTCTCTATTCGGTTCTCAAAATTGTGGACGCTCTGTGTGGTTTGAGCTCTTTAGCATAGCATTTTTCACACAGCTATTAATAAAATAAAATAAAAACTAAACTCAGCTTATTTTTACAGAGAAAAACGATTTAAACAGAGGCACAGGTTTCAACCGTGAATTTTGGAGCTTCGACAAGACGGAGGATTTTCCCATGGTTGGCCTGTTAGCTTAGTTCATAGCTTAAATCTTTATCTTCGTAGTAGAAAGAGGGAGACACGATGAAACGATGAAGCAGATGACTGAAAATGAGGTTGATCATTTTCATTTATCATGCAATTATTTGATTTATTGTTTATTGTGACAGACCTAATCTTTATCATAAAAATATTTTCAACACAATTCTAGTATTTTAATGTGATGGTTTTTCAGTTGATAAAGTTATGAGAAATCCCACTGAGGAGTAAACTCAAGAGGTGGCACAAAAGGGGTGGGGGTTGTTATGTCAATGATTACTGGTACTGACAATCCCATTATTATTGGGGAGATTGAGCTAGTGGCAGCATGGTGGTGCAGTTGGTGGAGCTGCTGCTTCTCAGAGAGCAGGTCTCCCTGGTTCAAACCCCGGCCTGGGGGCCTTTCTTGGTGGTTTCTTATTACCAGCAAGCTGTTTTTTTTTTCCCACTATGGGGGTGTGCTGCTTGTGGGACTCGGTTTGTTTGTGGCTCCTTGGACTGAATAAATATTTTGGATGAAGAACAAAACATCTCATCAAAACAAGAAACCATCCAGATGACCTAACTGAACATTATTGGACTTTTACCTGGATTATTGAGCATGAACTTTGGAGTTTGCATGTTCTCTCTGTGCATGTATGTTATTTTATTTTTTCACATTAGGCTGATTGGTAACTCTAAATTGTCCCTAGGTGTGAGTGAGAGACTGAATGGTTGTTTGTCTCGTTTGACTCTATGTGTCTCTGTGATGGACTGGAGACCTGTACAGGGTGTCCCTCACCTCTCACACAGTGATGGCTGGATGTGGGCACCTGTGACCCCAGAGACACGAAAAAGGAAGAAGCGGTTAAATATAATGGATGGATGGATGGATGGATGGATGGATTGAGCTAGTGCTTTGAATTAATTGTTTCTGGGGCTGAACGAGAAAAATGTTGACATTGTACAGAACCTGAAAGCTAAATCCTAAATTTGGCTGACATCTTACAAACCAAAACCAACAGACACACGGATGACATGTTTCACCTAAACTATTTTAGGATTTGTATTTGGTGAAAAGCCCAGCTTGTCTAGCTGGAGCCTTCTCTCTACATCCTTTTTCCTCAGTGGCAGCGGGCATGATGCACAGTCAGCTTAACCCCTGCCTGTGTCACACTCCTTGCTGGAAACTCTTCAGATCTGAAGTGAATTCTTCATGCTGATCTCAGAACATGGGTCTGCCGCATCTGTCACAACCACTTTCTTCAACTTTAACTCAAATCCGTTAGCCGAGGCAGGAGTTATGCCGACTGCACAGATGTGATCGGGGGCTGTTTGAAAGCTGAAACCCATTCAGTCACATTGTGGATGAACGGCTCTGACAAAAACACTCACTATGCATATCTATTTTTATGTTTTGATTAGATTTTTATTTAGACATTTTCACATTAGTGGCTAATAAATACCTGATGTTGGCTTTAACAATAAATAGTTTTGGAAAAAATAGTAATGGTCTTTCTGATTTTTTGAAGTTATAGCTCAGAGTAACTCAAACAGTGAAGGTTTGAGCCCAGGAAGGCTTAGTAAGGCATTTGCTGTTAGGACTGGCATGTGTTCTGGCACTGAGCATGTATTCTCAACAGGATTCTGGTGGATTAGTGTCCATTTGGATGACAGAGCGTTCCACCACATGGGCTGACATTCAACTTCAGGGGGTCTCTCATTGATCATAAAGTTCAGTCTTGCTATTGTTTTTTTATGCATTTTTTATTAAAAAAGCAAACCAAAACATCATATTCATAGTGAGAGATGTGTGTGACGACCAGGACGGCAAACTGTTTAATATTCTACAAAGTAAATGTATTGTCTGAACGGGGTGTCAGATGAAGCCAAGGCCTCACTGCAGCATGGTGGGTCAGAGGTCATGGGCTCGGGGCTGCAAGGAAGGCAGTCCGTTTCACGTTTGATCCCAGTCGGGGTACATCCAGGCACACAGGGCAACTGCTGTGGTCCATCTGGTGCAGACTTTAATCACAATTCTCCCATTTATACCCCCCCCCCCCCACACACACACACACACACTATCTAACCTTTCATTTACATCAGTTTTTTATTTGCAGAAACAATCCCTATTTTTCTCCTTACACAGACTCTGCTCAGACCTAAAGCAGGAAGAAAAAAAAGTAAAACACGTTAAGGCCTTATATCTGTCACGGTGTTTTAAACCCCATCAAAAATGTCGCTATGAAATCTGTCTAAATGACGGCACCGTGGCTTTTGATTAAAAAAAAAACTTTGAGAAATTAGTCACATCCAGAGTCTTTTAGGATGCTGGCCATTGGCATCGTGGACTAAAAACCATGCCCACACTGGAAAAATCCATCTCTGAAAATGTCACTTCATGCTTGAAGAAAACCAAGTGTGTAATGCAGGGGGGGGGGGGGTGTACTCAGATGGTTTAAATGCCTACATGCTTCGAGACATGATTCAGGTTTTTTTGTGTTGCTGAGACTTTCTGCTGATTGGAGAGTAAAAAAGTCACTGTTTAAAACACACCAGAAGTAGTTTCTACTGGGAAAATAGGACGCCATGTCAAAAAGTTCAAAGGAAATCCACATTTCATAAAAACGGTACAAGCTATTGTGATATTCAGAAAGGAAAGGAGCATACATTTTTATATTAGTACGTTTTGTTAATTTGTTCACTTTAAATTCATGTTTAAATTCTGTCTGTTAGATTATGTTTAATACTACTAGAGTTGAAGGATTGGCCTAAGACAATGTTAAAATTTTGATTTTGTAGAGCAGCTGTTCTCAATGGGTCCACGAGCCGGTGCTTGGGGATCCGCCTTGGTACGACTACTGCTGTTATGATTCTGTTCACTTTTATATAAAGAGTTTTCTGTAATAATTTGAAGAAGTGGCAATACATCTATGTTCATTATGTGAATAATGTGTTTTTTGATCCTGTTAATTTTCTCAAAACTGTTTTGGAAGCTGAAATTTAAAAATTTGGTAATTAAGTGCATCTGGAATGAAAAACATCCCATGTTTAAAAGTAGAAAAATTGTATCAACACTATTAAATAACAGGTCTTAAATATTTATGTTAAACAAATATTTCCTTTGCATTAAAGAGACAAATTGAAGAAAGTTATTTCCTAAACATGAGGGTTATGAGGGCTCCCTGAAACGTTTTCCCTGCTGTAAGGAGTCCCTGAACCCAGAAACTTTGAAAAACCCTGTTGTAGAGAAATGATTAACCTTTTATTTATGATTTTGCTATTTCCCAATAAATCTTGATTACATTTGCCAGTCAAGAGCCATAAACAACAATAACATTTTTATATTTAACTTACTTTCTCATCTTATGTACACACAAGGTTCATCTCCAGAATCTCCAAGAAGAACCAGGAGTGAGTAGCAGAAACTACAACGATAACTTTTTTCTTTACACTAATGCACACGTCAGCCTTTCATCATTTATTCATGATGACAGCGGATATTTTGCCTCATCCCTGGCAATTAGCAAATCAATGAAAACGAAGCAGCTCTGAAACCATCATCAAGACAGTGCTGTTCATCAACAAGCCAGACACAATCCCTCACCTATTGGCAGTATTGTCAGAATCCCAGAATCTACACCGAGCTGCGAACAACAGGGCACATTTCCTCATGCGACTGCTTTTAAAGTGACAGGAGCATATTTGTTGGTCGGTCAAAGGTTCTCACCGACAAAATGGGCGTCTGTTATGAAGGGAAATAAGAGCACTTCGTGTTCTTTTTGTCCGAAAATTGTGTTTGCATTATCTTTTTTTTTTTTGTCTAGTGTGAAAGAGTTATGAGCTGAAGTCATCTGAGTGAGATTATCACAGATGGAGACAGGTCAGTGAAGGGCTCGCGCAGGCTAATACCTCTTTTGTTATGGTTTGAAAGGTTGACATATATCCACACTGTTTTGATATTGCTGTCAGTTTTATAATTAATTTGGTAAAGCTGGCAGATCTAATACACGACTCAAACATTTATTTTATGCAAGCAACATGGGTATCTGAAATTAGATGTAGTGGTGAACCTGCCAAACAGTCAACGAACATTTATTTCTCTCTCTCATTATTCTGCAGATAACAAAATATCAGAACAGATTTGCAAACACAGTCCCTTTTTTCCTCTTTAGACAAGTCCGTTTTCTTATTCTCTTTGTATTTATCCTTCTTAAGCCAGATAAAACAACCACAACTGAATATGAGAGCATTGCTCTGGACATACCAATATATACCAATATAGATTTCTCTCTGAAAATAAATGTTGGAATTTCAAAGAGAAAGAGCACGTGATTCTTTAGAAAAGTCAGCTTAATAGCAGGAAGTAAGATTTATTTCAACCCGTTGAAAAGTAAAAAAAAAAAAATCAGAAACAAATCCCTTCAACAATTTACAAGCCCAGTGTGGAAATATAATCCACCCCATAATTTGAGACAATTACAATTTAGTGATGCTAATGTGTGCATTAAAAAGCTGTCGATTAGTGTGGGAATAATATGAGGCTGAATCATTTAGCTTTAAGTGGTGGGTGTGACTCTTATATGTTTTTAGTCAGTCGGTTTCTTTCCGCTGCTCCTTGTTCAGGGGTCACCACAGCGAGCGAACTCGCATGAAAGATTTGGCTATTTGTTTTACGCCAGCTGACGCAACCATGGGCTCAAACCCGCAACCTCATGATCACAAGACCGTGGCACTGACCGCCGAGCTACTGCAGCCCCAGATCATACATTTCTAGCATTTTTAAATATTCACGCAGTAATCATTTAGCAGTCTTTAACACTTTGTTGGAGCTGTGTTTATAAGTTAACCTAGGAATTCATATTGTGGTTCTCACAGTTTACTGCGAAAACCCAAAATTGAAATTATTCAAGTGACAAGGTTTGATGGGAGGTGCGGGAAATAGCTTATGCTGAGAGTTAGTATGGATCGCATTAGGAGCTTTTTTTTTTTTACTTCCTGTCGATGTCGTTGATAAATGTATCATTATTTGTATTGTAGTGTATAATCAATGGGGAATAACTGGATAATTAATATTGCTGCAAAGTCATGCAATGCACAAACAGGATCTTGCAGATGTGATAAATTGTGCAAACAAAAAAAGACAAAGAGTGTGAAAATGGCCAAAAGGAGAAAAACTCTACTTAGCTGTGTATATGGTATATGTGAGAAAAGGTGTGTGTGTGTGTGTGTTGGGGGGTGCATGAGCTTTCAGACACCTGCTTCATTCTGCAGTGATGGCTCCCAGCGGGACACAGGCTCAGCTGCTGATCACTAGGCCTTCCCTGCAGCACTGGTGGCCAACACACACACACACACACCCAAACGCACTGACACACTCCTCTTCCAACAACAAATGCGAACGCTTCAAGCTCCCTCCTTGCAGTGTTCCACGTAACTGACACACCACATGTGCTCGGATCAGCCGTAAACATGACACGATGCACAAGCTGCACGCTCCGTGTTCATGTGGTGCAGAATATAAATTCAGCGCAGCAGAGGGGTCGTAACTCGCTCCACTGTAGTGAGAAATGTGCTAAAGGCCGTATTGTTAACAATTATATATCGTTACAGCTAAAAGGGTTTTGCTGCATGAAACCGCTTTTAAATCTAGACTTGTCAGAGAGAGATCATCAACTCTTTTTCTTAATTTGCAGTTATATTTGATAAAACCAAAATCTGCCTTATTGCTCATTTACATTTTTACACCTAACAGGTTCAGAACATTATAAGAAAGCCACGTTTGTTTTTTTTCCCCGCCTCTCAGTCTCGTGTTAATCAGCCGCTATTGTACTTGTGGCGTGATTATCATTCCTGATCCTGCAATTTGCACGTTTCGGCATTGCTCCATTCCGCGAGCGTCTCTTTCTCGTTCAGCGCCGTCCTTCAGTCTGCCGCACCTGTTTGTGCCTCGGTGACAGCAGGGCTGCAGAGCATAAATGAACTAATTTCCTGGAAATAGACAACACGGCAATCAAGGCACAGAGCAATGCAGTGAGCGGCAGATGGAAGGAGCTAATTATTGTTATGAAATAGAGATGACCTCTAACTATCTGCTGGCTGCCTACACACCGTGGTGACACATTTGCCATCTCCTATGCCACCATCCAGCCCTTTTCCTCTTCTAGTTTTTGTTGCAATTTGTAGAGTTTGTAAATGACTTCAGGCAGGTTTAAAACGCAGCCTCTCTCCCTTTGTTAAACGTGGAAACAGAAAGGATTGCAGTTGTCAAACAAAGCCCGGTGTCACATAGAGAACGGCAGCCGCCTGCAGTGGGTAATCAGTGCAGCCGTCTCCAAATTAGCGACATTCAGCTCTGAAGCGTGATGCTCGGAAAGTGTTTGTAGACGTGCGGTTTTTTTTTTGGGAAATTCGATCTGTACGTCAGGAAACCCAGAATTGTTAGGAATTCAATTTCTGTTAGTGTGTTATCTCTCTTCGTCTGAGATGGACATCGTGATCGAACTGCAACACGAGAGTATTCGTTTGAATTTCATGTTCTGTTCTCATCGCTCAGGAAATTAATTTTTCTGAATGCTATTTTGAACGTCACTGCCTCGCAAGCTTTAACCAAATCGAGAACATGCACACTCAGTCGCAGACACAGAGCAAACTGCACAAACAATTTTTTTTTTAATACTAAATGAATCCGTCACATCCAAGTACGGGTAAACTACACTGCAAATATGCAGTTTGTTGGAGAATAAAACACTTTTTTTTTAAAATTGTGCAATGAATATAAGTAAAGCCCCTTTTCTTGAAATTTAAATCATATTTTTATCACAGATCATTTGTTTTAATTAACCATTTTTATCATTAATATGCAACAAAAATGTACCTGCCACTTTTATTTCCTTTTCGTAGCACCAGCTTAAAAAAAAAAGAAGAAGAAGCAATTTTGTTTTTGAAACTTTACACGCTAAAACAACCAGAATCTTCCAGCACATTTCTCTAATGTATGCAAATGATCTCTCTGGGCTTAATGAAGGCACCATTAATCACTTTAACGATGGTCTTTTTTAACCAGGGTAACCACACACACACACAAACACACACAATCAACATCTTTTGATCAGAAATTAAGTATTGTTTAAATTATTTTCAACAATAAGTTTGATTATTACTCTTTAAAGATGCCAAATCTGTCGGTTGCTTTTACCCTAACGTAAAGTCAAATGAAAGACATCTCATCCTCATGCTCCACTATAAAAATGACACTTATCTCTACAAAATTCCTTCAAGGCGCAAAAATCTAAACTACGTTGACACATCAAGTGTATTTATGCCTCAAATCCAGCTGATTAGTTCAGCTGATTAGTTCAGCTGATTGGATCCAGCATCTTTATGCAAACAGCTGATAACGGTCTAAACAAAAAGCGGAAAACCAAATACTTCGCGTTTTGTCAAATGCCAGAAAACCAATGTACAGATGGCTTTGAACGTGTGTACAAATTAAAAGCAAAAAGAGAGGGGGAATATATATACATATAGTTTCAGCTCAGCTCCTCACAGATGTATTCCACTACTTATTCTTTTCCCATGAATTTACATCAACTTGATGGAACCCCCTGGGTGCAGTCAGCAGCATGACAGTGTGTTATGAAGGCTTCGGGGAGGCTCCGGGGTGTGGATCTGAGCCAGTTTGAAGGGGAGCCGAACCAGCGACGAGCCCACAGCAGATCAGACACCCACAGCTTCATGTCGCTTTTTATGCGGCAAGTGAGGGATTTTCTTACAACGCTTCCTGCCTAAATGCTTAAGGTTTTCCTCATTCCCGCTTTCCCCCTCTGGCTCCCCTTTCCCCTCAACTAATCTTTATTATATAAATGTGTAAATTGCAGAGTAATGTTGACTCTGGTGGAAAATGTATGTCCACAGACGTGCTGTTTTCTCTACGTTCATTGTAGTGATTGGGATTTAACTGCCTGAACTTTCCTTTAGGTTATTTTCAAAGAGACGTTTTGCAACTGAAATGCAAAGCTAGCATCACGTATCTGTGCATTTGTAAGGGAATTTTATTCAACATCTGAGCACAAAATTAAACACGGAATGCTCCGGGTGCCACCGAATTCACGCACATCCACAGTAAACCCGCTCAGATGCTCACCCATGCATGCATGCACACACAAACACCTCAAATTCCCTGGATAATAATATGACTGGCAGAGGCTAAAGACAGAGTAGGCGGCCATAATCGAACACACGTAACAATGCAAACATTTACTAATACCATCCGCCGAGAATGCAGACAGAATCCCACAAATTGAATTGCTCTCTTTTCATCCTCTTTTCTGTAAAACACACAAAACAATTTCCAACCAGACTACCTATCACAACACTCTTTTCTTTTGTATGCTTTTCTGTGTTCGTTAAAGAGGTGGAGGTACATTGCTCTATCTTTCCTCTTACCAAGGGTGACCTGTAGCCCATCTGGGCGGGCGATGACAGGAGATCCCTGGGAAATAGCGGCGAGTGTGTCTCGGGGACGGAGCCCACGCCACTGGCTGCTAGTCCCGAGAGCTGCCCGTACCTCGCCATCATCTTGAGATGCTGCTCACAGAACACACACGCTCATACAAAGACACGGGAGGAGAAAGGGGGAGGAGA
>JARVJN010001057.1:21228851-21243580 GCA_031763805.1 Argolebias nigripinnis
CGCGGCGGTGAAAGAGGGCAGCACGATGCAGAAGCCATGGTTTTAAAATTCCAAATCAAAACGATTCGATCATCGTTGTCCACCATATAGCTTATGTAACTGTTGACTGTAACAGTTTGCTTGAATTAATAAAAATCTAATGTTCCGTTTCAGCTACGTGTTAAAATGTCTTGACTTTCTCCGATAACGTGATGCCTTTCATGCCCAGAGCTTTAAACTGAGATCATCTTGTGTTGAGAAATGACAAGCGTTGTAGCCGTTTTGGTCAAACACATAATGTATGTGTGAATGACTCTCAGCTACTACCACACCAGGTTAGAGCTCAGTATCTGCAAACGGGACAGAGTTATACCCACTTTTTGTACTGGCTAATGTCGATTGCACCGACCCCAAATGTTATCCACTGATTATGTCCTTAATGCTAAAGTTTTAAACAGATTCCTCACAATTAGTAGCTCTTAAGAGTACGTCTTGTGAACGACACTCAGCTACCACCATACCAAATTTGAGCCCAGTTGCTGTAAAGAGAACTGAAAACCAGCTGGATGTGTCAGCCATCTTCATCTGGGTTGTTTCAAAAAGTTAGTTGTTGATGCACATCCAATGATTAGTTCTTGCAGGTTTCATTTAAATTCATCAAGTAATTCATGAGATGTTTTGCTAACAGATGCACACAAAAACAACATTGTCCATGTTTTCCTCTCAGCTATAGGTGATGAAAAACCAAATCTAAGCAGAGTCTAATCATATCGACTCAGGTTAATTCTAGAAGTTAATCAGCCGTAAAGATTATTCTAATAAAAAGTTTTACTGAAATTATTCAATGGTTTGTTTTTTGGTACAGATGTGTGTGTGTGTGTGTGTGTGTGTGTGGGGGGGGGGTTAATTAGGTTAATGATCAGTACTGATTCTCAATGTTTTCAAGCTCAAGTCTCAGTTTCTTGGCGTCACTGCCTCTAATGCTGCAGATCTTTCCTGACGCTCGACCCTTCAACCGTCTCTCTGTCATGTTGGTGATGACCCAAAATCACCGGGAGCATTCGACCAGTACCGTCCTCATCGTTCCGCTCGCTTTGCACTAATGAAATCTGGCTCACCGGGAGACTGAAAACGGCGTCTTCAGCTCCATCTCCACAGCAGTAACATCCAACACTTTACTATGTCTGGCAGAGCTGCAGACAAACAAACCTGAACCGTTTGGAAAGCTCCAAAGATAATACACAGAATGATGGTTGGTGTTTGTGGCCAGGAAGCAGCTGAGCTGTGTCAGCGGGACATCCAGCTCCAGCAGCACAGTTCGGTTCTTGACACGTCCAAAACAAATCCTGGGTGTCACATTCACAGGACTGCACCATCTGTTGTGAACAACAACTAAGATCTTATGAATCTCACTGCTCTGCCTGCAACATCTGTCTATAGAAAAATCAGGATTAACTTTTTATTTATTCATTATTTATTCATTTTACAATAAGGAAATACAGCAATTGACATGTATGAAATGAAAAGAAAAAATATATAAAATGAAAGGTAGCAGATGAAGAAAATGTCTTATTAAATCTGCTCCTTATTTATCTAATAAGAATTCAAACAAATTGTTCTATAATAACAAAACAAGTAAATAACTCATTCAACTTTCAGTTGTATATACAGGGAGTCCCCGACTTACGAACGAGTTCCGGACCTAAGGACCGTTCGTAGGTCGATTTGCTGTAGGTCAGAACCCATAGCACGTGTCGTTCGTAAGTTCGGATTTTCGTTAGTAAGTCGGAAATTGTATGCTAAATGTATGCTAACGCTGCGCCGCACACCCGTTTTTCAACATGTGACCCATAAACATGCACAGAACTTTGTTTACAAACGGTTAGCTAGCACACTTTCATCTGAAAACACATACCAGTGCTGTATTTCATGTACAACTGCTGTATTAAATGTACAGTTCGTAGGTCCGTTCGTAAGTCCGAGTTGCTGTATGTCGAGGGCGCCGTAACTCGAGGACTCCCTGTATTAATCATTAAAATAGAGTACATTAATTTATATTTGTTTAACAATTCAACTTTAACCAGTTTTTTAGACAGGGGTTGATTTGGCTTCCTTAACATCTGTCTTCAAGTTATTCCACAATCCTAATCCCTGAATTAAGGTAGTTTTTCCCTTCAAACTAGTTCTAACTTGCGGTTTTACAAATACATCTTTCCCTTTAGATTGTAGCAGCTTGATCTTTTCACAAAATACATTTGGATATTTGACGGTAGTGTATTTTTTTTTTAGCTCTGTACAAGTAACAAAATGTTATAATCCACCAAATCATAGAACTTCAGCAATTTCACCTGATAAAATAATTGACTTGATGGGTGACAGTAATGTTTTCTTGCTATAATTCTTACAATTCTTTTCTGCAAAATAAAAATGGGCATTGTGCTGCTTTTACATGCTTTTCTCCATACATTAATTATTATTATTAATTCCTGCAGCAATGCAACAAAGAACCGACCACCAGCACAGCAGATCAGAATTGTATCATTCTGCGAGATGATGTCCCATCAGGACAAAGACATTGACACATGAAAATGTGAAATAATCGAGTAAAGATAATTGATGGATGGATCAATACTGAGTTGCTTTTTGGTTCACGAGGAGCAGAAGTGACTCGTCCGGCAGTAGAAGGGTTTGCTGTTGCTGCCTCTGCTCAACCAGAGCTCCCAGGACATGACAAAGAGCCACGTGTGACCCACACGGTCACTTCACCCACTCTCAGGTGAGGTTGGTGACGTCCTGGTGTGCACCTCGTTCTTGTGCACGCCCGTCACCGACGGCTCCACAGGGTGACTCTGCTGGTTTCTCAAAGATCAGCCTCAGGGACGGAAGAGATTTAAAAAAAAAAAAAAAAGGTAGCAATATAAAATACATCCAGTACTACCTAGTACTTAACTAGTATCATGTCCCTACGTGGGATCTGGTATGTACTTGCCAGGTACATACCAGTTAAGTTCAAGCTGAGTACCTTGTAGGTATCAGCTAGGTTTGTATTAGGGTACCTGGTACTTACCCGGGTAAGCTATCCGTATCTGTACTGGGTACTTAAGGGGTGTAGCATGAAGATGTGCTCCCCTGACTATGACCTCTGACCTTTGGGTCATCTACCAGACTCACCATGAACTGTTTCCTTTAAAGTTTCTCTAAACTTGAATAATGTCGGATGTTTTCACAGTCTCTGTCATCTGCAGTCTGACTAATGTTTACTCATTTCTTAAGTTTGTTTTATTTGATTAGAACAGGTGTGAACATGAGTAATGTTGATTATTGTTTGCAATCATTAAAATTAAATGTGAAATATTAGAATGTGTTTAACATACTCCTCTTCTGATTTCCAGAAAACTTTTCTCTTTGAGAGACATCTGTGTTTTTGAGCTTACAATTTTGGTTAGAAGCAAAAGTAGAAGTTTCCAGTAACGACCGAAGATGAAGCGTTGTTTTATTCACTGCAAGACTCCCGTTGTCATCATCATCATCACTTTTATTGTCCCCTTAGGGACATTTTCCTTGCAGCAAGGTGGCGAGAAAATTAAAGCACAACACCACTTGGCAAACAATAAAATCCATGTACAAATATTAATAAAACAGGCTGAACAACAACATCAAGCCCTGTTACATTTAAAAATCTGAACAATGGCCTGGCTGATAAGAGTTTTCTATTTGTTCTCGATTTGGGCTGCCTGAATCTCTTCCCCAGATGGAAGGAGCTCAAATTTGCCATGGAGAGAGAGAGGATGATTTGGAGAATGCGTTCTGCTTTTTTGTAGTTCTCTCTTTAAAAAAAACGGTGTGTGCAACTCCTATAATTTTGCCTGCTACTTTTACAATGTGCTGCATCCTGTTCTTGTCTCCTGTAGATAGACGGCCAAACCAGGTGATGAAAGCAAAAGTGAGCACAGATTCAATCAGAGAGTTGTAGAAAATAATCAAGGACGGGGTGAGGTGGAGGAGGATGACTCGCTGTGGCGACCCCTGACAAGGGAAAAGCCAAAAGAAGAAGAAGAAGAAGAAGAAGACATTTATGTGAAGGTTATTCTATTTGCACCAGCTCTCCAGGTGTTCCACCTCCTGCCTGTAGCTGGACACATCGTTGTTTGGGATGCATCCCACCACCACTCTATCATCTGCAAACTTTACAAGATGACAGCCTGGATGGATAGGTGCACAGTCATACATGAGCAGGGTAAACAGTAGAGGGCTCAGCACAGAGCACATGCCAAAGTTTGAGACTAAGACTATCTATTGTTGAAAAATGCTGAAACTGTAACTGTTTTTGTTAAAATAATTACTTAAAAAATCACATATATGCATTTTTTATGCAGTGTTGTGAAATGTCATGCTCATAGCATGAATGACTCTCAGCTACTACCAAAATAAATTTTAGCTAAGTATCTGTAAAACTGACTGTTATAGAATGTTTTTTTTTTACTAATATCAATTGACTGTAGTGGCCATTTGTAACTGGGTTGACTCAAAAAAGTAGTAATCTGTTGTAGACGTACATTCAATTTTTTTGTTTGTTTATTGTTTTTTTCTTTTCTTTTCTGAAAGTTCATTGAAATCTGACCAGCAGTTCATGAGATACTTTGGTAACAACATGCACATGGACATGAAAACAATTCATGATTTATGATTTATTTATTTATGATCTGCAATGTTTTTATGTCTTTCATGTTGTACTTCACTGTGTGTGTTGCCTGTTGTTTGTTTGTTTGTCCAGCACTTTGGTGTGGACTTGTATCTGTTGAAAGTGCTTTACAAATAAAATGGTATGGTATGGTATGGATATGTTTTGAAACAACATAAAAATATTAGATGGAACAGATTTCAAACTTTCTGCATACACATATTTTCTCTTTGAGTTGAGGGTCTTATCACACTCACTCACACAGTGCCCTCTCAGGTGTGAGTGACTTAGTTTCCCTGGTCAGCTGAGCCTCCTGTTCCCTGAGTATCAGTAATTTTTGGACAGCTTCTTCGCTGGTGTCCCATTTCTAGACAGGCTAGGCATCTCCTTTCTCTCATGCAGTGTGCTCATGTGGAGTGGGCTCTGTTGCCGCACACTTGACAAGGAGAAGACTGGCTGGGGGGAAAAACTGAGGCTGAGTATCAACAGCTGGCTGACTAGTGCATTCTACTACTCTTTCGAGCATAGCTAGCACACGTTCTAGAGCACTTTACTCTGCAGCAGCATGATCATTCAAGCTGGCTGAACTGACTGGAGTAATTTTGACAGTATTCACTTGCGTGTGCTCCACTTCAGACTCTGAGCAGTTGAGTGCTGCTGTTGCAGTAGCTACCTGGAAAATTTTTGCTTTTGTTGCAATTGCATGTGGTCACCTACTGCTCCGTTTGATGCTCATCAATGGCTTCCTGCACTTCAATTTGCTGCGGGACCAGATGTAGCAGTTGTGCAATGGAATCAATGATACATCACACAGGAATCAGGATCTGCACATGTTTATTCTAGCAGCGTGGTTAGGCAGATTCTTTTTTATGTTAACAAATGGAACAAAGAAACATAAAATTGTGTACAATTTAGTATTAATTACATATGTTAACATATAATACAAAAAAAAATCTAAATTAGGAAAATAATACAAAATTCAAGGTTCCTGCTTAATTTAACTGACAAACAAAAAATAACAATATTATTTTACATGTAAAATAATGCATAAAGGGCCTATTATAAAATACAGTCATTTAATAAAAACACAAGGCCAAAACAGGTAACAGTTTTTAATTTGAATGTACATTTGTTAAGATCTCAAAAGGTAACCCAGTTGGTAACGAGACCCAGAACGACACAAGACGAAGAGGTGCAAAAGTAACAGTGTTTATTATTTACTGTGTAAAAACGCAAAGTCTGCCTTGGACTCCCCAGAATCTTGCGAATTGAATAACTATTTACAAATATACATGGGTCCTCTGGATTTCCTGGAAGACGAAAAGCAGACAGTCAGATTGACCAGAAAGTTCTTTCAGGATAATTCATCTTGTTTGTTTGTTATTTTCCTTACGGATGAAAAGAGGAGGATGATTGTTCCAGAGAATCCTTAACTCCTTGAGATGAGTCCCAGAGGGCGAGAGAGACAGGCAAGTGGCTGGGGGGCAATGCACGATGAGCAGAGAGCTGGAACCAGGAGAATCTTGAGGATCACGAGGACTGAGAACACAACAAGAACAGAGTAAGTTTCTCTCAATGTACTTACAAACTGGCTAGAAGCATAAATACCATGTGTAGGCATAAAATGCTCCAGCGAAGAGTAGGACTTGACTGCAGCCTTAAGTATTGACGGAGCTCGTCAGGTGGATGACCGTCAGCTGTGAATGATTGGCGGCCATCTTGGAGCTGCAGCAAGAGCCACTCTTACACCATCCAGAGGACCTGACTGAACATTGTTGCATTTTTTTTTTACCTGGATTATTGAGCATGTACTTTGATGTTTTGAAATACAGTATCATCTTTACTTTTTTATTTGTTCATTTTATTTAATTTGGGCATTTTGCATTTTTTTATACAAGCTCCTTTTCTGCTTTTGAAAGAAAAAAAACGAAGTATGCTTACATAATGACGGAAATGACGACTAGTAGCCTATTCTATTTTTTTTCTGGGATTTGAACCCACCACAGCTAGACTTAATTAAAAACAATATTCCCACAAACTTGACACAACTAGGCTATAATTGGGTGTGGCAGTATCACATCTTCAGTGTAGAAGTTTTTGCTGAGGGAAAGCACTTTTATGTTTTTGTAATATGTAAGAGGTAACCAAATATAAGAAAAACTAATGCTGTAATTCTACTAAAAAGATATCACACTTAGCTTAAATAACATTTGGGAAGTCAGATCTTTATAAAATGCAGATATCAGAATTGACCCGGAAAACTGATTGATATGTATCAAAACAATTTTTTTTCTCAACTACTTGCTAAAGTTTTACCAGTATTCAATAATAATAATAATAATGAATTTAATTTATAACGCACTTTTCATTAATGAAAATCTCAAAGTGCTATTTCAAACGTTCTCACTTCCTCTGGCTGCTAGTTGTTTTATTTTATCTTCATACATCTCAAGCTTGCCCAAAAATGCAATAACACGGTGGTTATTTCCAAACATTTTTTGATTTAGCTTTGTCTGACTGCTTCATCTTCCAAGTGAGTAAGATAACAACGATGAGATAGTTATTAAATTTGCCCATTCTTTAACCTTTGGCTCTTTATATAATGTTGTCTTTTAGAGGAAATTAAAGTTGGTTGTGAACGCAATTGAGATATGAAAAAGAGAAGAAAAAAACTAGTTATTTGTCGGAGCTCTAACTTCTTTGTCCTTTTTTATTCTTAAATGTGTGATAAAACACACTGGTCATATGTTGTCTTTGTCCACATCATATTGCAGTATGGCCCAGGATAAAGAAAGTTTCTTGTGAAACATTATTTTGTCTCAAAGTATGCCTAATGGGTAGGCTACTCATCTCTCATTCTTTAGAAGAGAAAGGGACGTTTTAGCTGTGACGAAAATGTCGATGTAAAGAAAACATGTCAGTCCAGAACAAGGACTTGTGTATAATAGGCAGATGGTCCTAAGGAGAATACTAAGCAATGCTGATGACAGACAGGCTGACAGGCCAGCACAGACCCTGCCACTCAGGAGACTGGGGGAGAGGCCAGGGTAGTTTCTATCACTGTCAGTGCCCTCACTGTCTCCCGTCTCCTGTACTGTCTCTTCATGTTTTGTTTCTCTGTGTCAAACTTAACCATTGGTTATTGTTTGTTTTTTACGTTTCTATTCAAATATCTTACGTTTTTCATACTTCAAAATTCCACAAACATTGTCTAAATTGTTTTCTTTTGTCTGTTAGTTTCAACCGTTTAGGGGGTTGTTTTCTTTTACCTGCTTACCACCACATCATTAATCTTTTCTGCTCAACAAAATAACTACCAGTGGAAGATAAATGGACAAGATGTGCTCATGTGACTTGTTGATAATGAGGTTGGAAATGATCACCAGCTAAAGTAGAGGAGGTGAGAAACCCTGGCTCAAAACAGATGTCCAAGTTTTTGCAACTTTCTCAAGTTCTTTTCCAGTGCTACAATGTATTTTTATCATGCTAGCTTGCTGTGAATGTGATCTGTTTTAATTTAACCAGATGGTGTAAAGTTGGATGTTTGAATGACACTATGGATAGTTCAAACAAGAGAGTTGCAGTAGTATCTGTGTATTCAGACACTCTTGTTCTGCTGCAGTTTACTGCTCACGGTCATCTGTCTGTGTGTCAGAGCATCAGCCCTTATATCACTGATGGTAAACTAATACGATATAGCAGAGCCATAGCGATTGAAGCAGAGCTAAGCTATATTTAGGGCACTTTGGCTTATGTGGCCGTGGCTCATGTATCCACTACAGCACCTCAGTGTTCACTTTTATTCTACCCTCAGAGGTACATTTGCTCTCTGTTACACTGCATTTTAGTCAGAAACAAAAGCTTTTATTCCTAGGTATATGTGAGCAACAATAGATTCTTTATCCTGCTGTACATTTGTCTGTGCACAGGTTTTGCTGATTCTTGTGCTGCTTGCCTCTATTTTGATTTCCTCTCACCTCGTTGAATAATTCATTTTGTTAAACCTTTTTTATTCATTCACACCCTTTTCACTGGATAACAAATTTCTTGCTCCCGTCCTCTTTTGTGTATGAAGTTTTCTGTGTGGTCTGAGGCCCGTTTGCCTTTAAGTGATAATGTCTGCTAGATTAATAAACACAGTTATGCTTCTCTAAATGCCTTTGTGCTTTTACTCCCTATAGGTTTGTCCTTCACTTCCTTTCCTCCTGTGCTCTAGTGCCTGCCAACGTGTACTCTGTGAAGGTCATCAGTGGAATTGGAAAGTGCTCTTTGGAGAATCAAACAGATGTGGTGTACAGATAGTGCATTGTTTATCTAATCTTGTATCAGTGCTATAACAAAGTACAAACAAAGTCATCACACAATCAGATGAGGGCTTGGAAACCTTTTACACTGTCAAGGACTTGATGTATTTGCCCTGGAACTTGTTTACCTGGTTGTATTTCAGCAACTCCTAGTCTTAAAGAGAACTTTAGCTATATGCGAATACAGGACTTTAGACACTTTTCTTGCATTTAATTTCCTTCCCTTCCTCTCCTATCCTCTCTCTGATTCCTCCTCTTCTTAAGCAAATGTGAGATCCAGAAATTGACTTGCAGAACGATTGTGTGCTACTCCATAACTGGAGCTGAAGCCCAGGCACTCTGTGGGCAGAATAATGATGGCAGTACATTGACTGAGGTCTTAAATTAAGAGTACTTATCTTAATTGAACATCTGAAATAATGTTTTATTTACAACAAAGGGAAGGTGCTGGAGGAATGAAATGGTCTGCACTGCTCCATTTCTGCCTGCCTCTCTTGCTCTTTCTTTTGCTGTGGCTGGTTAAGCTTCACTTGCTGCAGTATACATTTCTGATGAGCCTCTCATGGCTTTGATGGGGTGCTCAGGAGGGGCAAGGCCATCATATCATTATGACTCTAGTTCATAGGTCTTACATTCTCATTATTAGTCATAGATTGGATAAAACTTGTCTAAGGCTGCTTCAATTTATTTTGCTGTTTTATTTTCAGCCCAATATAATAAATGATAGTATTCCACATATTTAATTCACTTTCCTGATATTTTGTATGCTTTTAGAGGAAAAAAATAAAGTTTTTAGGGTCCTAATAGAGTTTAGTTCTTATTTAACTTTTAACATCATCTCAGGTCTTGATTAGCTTGTGTGAGCTGTAGCTGGCTCATCACAGAAAAGGTCAGGTGATGTAAATTTTACAGCTTAATAAAAACTCAAAACTTGTTCCAGCAATCAGTAGCTATGAGCTCCTCCTCATAGTACTTAAAAATTAAAATAATTGATGCCTGCAAATCAGATGAAAACTAGAAAAAGAGAACAAATAATCGTTTCATCAGTAATTTCTTCACTTTGTAGTGTAATTTTGAAATATTATGGAACAGTAATGAAGGTGAAGATCATGCCTAGAACAAAAAGACAACATTATTACAGAGCTTTGAGTTTCTAAATATTAAACAGAGTTATAGAAATATGTTTTTAATTTGTGAACACCTCCCAGAAGTGCTGTGCACTGTTTTAATGCTTTGGAGAGGATGCTCAATAAAGTTATTCCATGTTTGGAAGGAAAAACCTCCTAACCCAACCTCCATACCCAAATTAGAAAGCCAACATTAGGCTTGGTGCAGCTTTGGAAACATGAAAAAATAATTAGGTTGATGATAAATATTAAAGGAATGCTTTTCCAACGGGAGATGATATTGTTTTTGGAGGTTGTTTTCCACATTGGCTCACGAAATACAAAAAACAAATAAATAAATAAAAAAACAATAGGGCTCAACCAAGGATCATGTATAGAAACAAGTGTTGTCGTGATGACATTATCATGTGACTTTGTATGATTGGTTTCATCCAGAGCAAATAAACTGACAGCAAGGGAGGCAACCATAAAAAGGTAAGTGAGCTTTATTTACAATGAAATGATATAAGACAACAGGAACTCAGGAATGAATCTGTGGAGAAGTGGATGGGAAGATAAGTACCTCATAAATGGATGTTGAACAGTCCTTGGTCAGAATGTATCCTTACTTGTTTATATTAGTTGTAGGTGATGGGTGTAGGATTCCAACAGGTGGTGGAGCAGTAACAGATGAGGTGAATATTGGTTTGTAGGAGAGTAGTAGGACAGGAACTCAGAAATCGACCCAGTTAGAGGATGATGCACTGAAATAAGTGGTTCCAGGTTGTAGATCTAACCGGAGGGTAAGTTAGGCTTGAGGAAACAGGACTTCCACAGGTTCCGGATTGAGGACAACACGGCTACATGTTAGTAGTTTCTTTTCTGGTTGAGTATCACAGAGGGCTGTAGATTTGTTATCCAAAGGTCTCAAATGTTCCTGTGGAGATCTACTGAGCCACAAGTTCTTAAGTAAAGCAAGTGTCATCAGGCTGGATCAGGTGTGAGAGGTAAATTCAGCCCTTCTACTTTGTACCTAGGAGCTGAACAAACTGTGGCTAGTGGCATGAAAACCACATAATCTCCACCAATGTTGAAGAAAATATGTTCTGTCAGTTTATAAACTGGGTTTTCTGACTTTAACAGCATTAGGAAGTCCTAAACAAACTGACTGAAGGCCACAAAATCATCTTTCCTTCGATGACAATACACTACAATCTTCTACTGTACACAAATAAAATAATTACAATTGATGTTATTATATTATTATTGTATTATTGCATTATCATTGTTCTTTTATTATTATACTATTATTATTACTAATTACATTATAATAATTTTAAATAAAAACAAGTCTGTTAACTCCAAGTTAGACAATTTTTCATGAACAACCTAATCATTTTGGACATTTACAGCTATCTGTTAGATGAGTGATCATAACTTCATATAAAGTACAGAAACCCATGATAAATATTCTCCCAAATTATAAAAGCAATTATTTTCTAATTTACCTGTTGTAAGTACCTTAATAAGATACATAAATATCTTATACTAAAATGTACAGAGTGATTTTTTTAACAGTTCATTCAATACAAACAATGTTATTGCAAGCTTTATTTGGAAATTGCAATTTGAAAATTCTTTCTACACTTGACCCTTGGCAGGTTTAGCATATTTTGGAGGAAAGTTTCATATATTCAAAATCAGCTCTTATACCTCAAGATAGCGTTCTAATGAAGACAACACGGATACTCAACTTTTTTTTCTTCAGGAACTGTTGGAAAGAAACCTCTAAAGAACCAAGCTAATCTTAGTGTTTCAATTCAAACTCACCTTTAGGATTCAAATCATACTATAATCATTTAGCCATTCAAGGAAAAGGCACTTAGCTGGGTACACTGACTTTTGCCTTTCACTATTAAAAACATAAAAATGTCTAGGATAGCTTTTAAAGTATCTACATGTATTGTGAGTCTACTGGAACTTGACATTGCAATACCTAATTAAGCTCTGACTCCAGTTTGAGCTAAGGAGGATGTTTTGTGTGCAAGAAAGAGGAAAATAAAACACTAAAAACAAAGTAAAGTTGCTCTCAAAAATTGATTATAATGATGAGGTGGCATCCATAGCATTAATCAGTTGTATTGTTACAGCAATTGCCATGATTGGCTACCCATCAGTGTGATTGTGCTAATTTCAACCAACCTAATGTCACGTCCAAACTTCAGGTACGCCTTTCCTACTTTCTCAAAGGTTTTTCTACTGGTGTGATTGAGATAGCTGATATTTGACTGAGCACTGGCATACCTTATTCTGATCCCTTCATTGATTATATGAAATTGCTAGTTCTGAGAAAGAATGGTTGTAGACAGCACAAAGTCAGCATGAGTAGAAATAGGAAGACGGGGGGAACTTTATTGAGATTTTAGCAAATATGATTTATGCTTTGTAGAAACATAGATCATATTGGATCTTTCTGTTCAGTCTCTACATTTTTTAGTGCAGTGCATTTAAGCAAGTCTGTTTATAATTTATCTACAATTTGGCAAAATCATTGATTTGTTTGAAAGGGTTAGGGAGCTTATTTAAAATTTAAGAACCAATAAAGCCAGAATTAAGTGGGAAGAAAATGGTTTAATGGCAAATGTAATAAGCAATGGAGATTTATTGGAGTAACATGTTGGTACTGTGAAGTTTTAGTTCCTAAAAATAAAAACTTAACATGATCTAACAAACAGCTTTCAATGTAGATAAAATTATGTTTGCCCAAATGTGCAGCTGGCTATATCAATTCCAAGTGTTTACTCAAAATAGAGTGTGCACCATTTAGGCATTTGTGTTTTGAAATGTGAGTTTATGTATACTCATTAGTGTATGAGAGTATATTTGTGTGAGTGTATGGCTCTTCTCCAGTCATATGTGCCATCTGCTACCTCTGCAGGAGGCACCACCAAGGGCTGATGTTGTTGATGCATCATCACACCCTTTTCTATCACCTGTCCCATGCTATTACCACACAACACACTGACTAATGAACCTAGTGGATACACTTTTTCATGCAAGGCCCTTCTGTGCATCTGGTTATGTATCTTTATGGATGTTTAGCGATGAGTGTGTGTGTTGTTTGACGAGCTAATTTAGGTTCATGCAAGCATAAGTCATGACATCTGAATGTCTTAAAGAGTTTCTTTTTGAGATATGCTTTTAGTTGTCTGTCTTTATCTGAGTCAAACAGACCAGTTAGATGTGTTTCCAGTGAATGTCAGCTTGTTTCAGAGCTGTATGATGACTAATCCTCCACTGGGAGCGATTATTTATAATTGATGGCTTCCCTGTCACTACCATTTAGTCTTGCACATCCAAAAACATCATTCTGACTCAAGGATCGATGGTGGAGTCTGTCTTGGGTTGCCAGTCAAATCCATTGCTTTACTACCAAAACTATACTACATGACATGCTGCTCATCTAGCCATCTAACCATTAGTGTGTTGTTTAGAGACTAGTTAAATCACAGTGAGTTCTGAGAGACTATTTTTATTGACACATTTGGTTTGACTGCTATTTAGTTCCTAGTCTACTTTTACTATCCAAAGTTGTCCTCTCCACTCATACCCACTTTGTTCCATTTTTTGAGTAAAGTGCTTCTGTGTAAAATGTATATATTGTCCAGTTTTGTAAATGTACACTCTCTCTCTCTGCTATTTTTTTGTTAAATCAGTAATACAGCATTTTATTTTGCTTGGTTTCTTCTCTTCTCCTCTTCTCTTTCATTCCCTTACCATTACGCTTATTCAGTTTAAATTATTATTCCCTCATACATCTCAGACAAAACGTTGCTTAAATGCTTCTTGACTCTTCTACGACATTCGAACAGTGCTCTTCATTTTCTCACTCATCTATTTTTTAAGCCGTTCACAGTTTTTGACTCAGTGGCCTGTTCACATTATGACCTCGGCCATGTATGGTCTTGTCATTAAATGCAAGTCTAAAAAGTGGCCGTTTGGGCTTCAGTAACATTTAAATTTCAACCCCAGGGTTACGTAGCAGACACTCATTGATCCAGAGTGCTTAACAGCAGGAAGTTGGTTCCAAACCACTTCTCCTAATTAACCTCAGAAAAGTCCAGTGTTAATGTTGCATTGATGCTCACTTTTTTATGGTTGAGTGGGCAAAATAGTCAGTGTGGGTGGATGGGGCACATGCCAAAGAGAGCAAAATGGGACCATCTTTCTTGACATGAATGAAGTTTGGAACGTAATACTTTATCTGTCCTCACACGTCCTCATACTGCTCTTCACATAACTTTGTCATTTTTATTTTCCCTTTTGTCTCCATGTCTAGCTCCTTAAATTTTTCCATTTATGTCAATGTCCTCATGCAGTACTGCAGCAAGGTAAGGTAGCCACTGGATATACAAAAAAAAAGAAGATAATTGTTAAAGAACTCTGCACGTTTAAACGTTCTGCCTGCTTTAATGTGCCTTTAGTGTTTATAATACCTACTATAGTGTATCATATCTGTTACACAACACAAGTAAGTCAATGTTTCATTTGGCTTACTACAAATTGCTTTATAATCTTCATCAACTAAATATGGTGGAGCGAAGGCAAGCCACAAACCTCTCTAACTCTCTCTCTCTCTCTCTCGCTCTAATATATATA
>JARVJN010001057.1:21289121-21300128 GCA_031763805.1 Argolebias nigripinnis
TTACCTCGTCTCAGCCTTAATCCTAACCTTCCAGACACATTGGGAAATATTCGTGTGCAGGGAAAAAGTTAAGGAACCGTTACTGGAAAAGGCTGGAGTGAGGACTTGTTGCAAGTTCCTGCGGCTACCTCACTCACGTAGAAACGACATACTGTAAGGATGGCTCCCTCTGTTGGTCTGTCTCCCTCCTTATACCATGTGGTTCCCTGGTCTGCGTCTCAGGTGTTTATGATTTTTAGTTTATTACAGTGTGTATATTAGTTAGCGTTCGTGTGTGTTTCTTTGTCGGGTGATTCGTCTGTTTCCCTGGTGTGTCGTGTCTATGCTTCGGTCCCAGTTCTTCAGCTACGGTTTTGTGAGTACTGCCTCATCAGTTTTTGAGTTTTGTCACATTAAAGTATTTTGATTTTCTACTTGTGCCTCAGAGTGTCCGCCTGTCTGTACCAGTTTGTTCATTCTTCCAACACCACACCAACCATGACATTAATGATCCGACCATTCGTAAACCCAGGAGACAGATGTTTCGGACTCCACTCAGGAGGCAGAAGATGACGGCTTCAGCTCAAACAGATGCAGCTGTCATACGTGTGAGTGGTTTCCAGATGGATGCCGCCTTGAGCCTCCACAGACCCGGACTGGAAGTGCTTCCATCTCCGCTTCTGGTTGTGGAGCGAGCGAGGAGAAGACGTGGAGACGGCCGTACCGAACTGTTTTCTTCCTGCACTCCTTTGCGTGCCATTTCTTTGTGGTGTACGTCCGAGGACGATTCAGAACCAGAGGAGTTCTGGCCAGATCTAGCTCCTGAACCGCGTCGCCGCCGGAGAAAGCGGTGACCGACAAAGAGGAATATTTCCGGGTTTCAGCCCATCCCTCCTACTGCTTCTTTTCCCACGCTGTCAGGCAAGCTGGGGAGATTTTCAATGGGGAAGGGGCACCTGGGCCCGTGTTTGAACCTGTGCTCAGTGACGTCTCTGGAGAGACGTTCTCTGAGGGGGGTATGGGAGCCTCCGCACATCTGCAGGATTTACAGAGGAGGATCCTGCAGGACATGCAGTTAAAGAGCCAAGGAGGCTCTCACAGGAGAGACTCACACTAAGCCTGTGTTTGGACCCGTGCTCTGTGACATCTCGAGAGAGACGTTTGCAGAGCGGGGGGTATATGAGCCTCTGCTCTGAGGAAGAGCGGACAGACCGCACATATGTAGCTGACCAATCACAGGAGAGACTCACACAAAGCAACGAGTGTATGAGCCTCCGCTCTGACGAAGAGCGGACAGACCACACGCATGCAGCTGACCAGCCACAGGAGAGACTCACACAGAGCAAAGAGTGTGTGAGTCCTCTCTCTGTTGAACCCAGATCTGAGGCCACTCTCAATCTCCAGCAGATGGACAAACGGATTAATGCTGCTGTCAATAACCCGGACTATCAGTATAAATTTAAGGCATATTCCATTATTGAGAACATAATCACAAACAGTCCCTGTTTGATACCAAACCCAGGTCTCACTCAAATATTGACTCTAGCTAAGACTTTGAAATATAAGTCCAGGTTGTTTGTTTCAGAATGTGCTGACATTACAGAGGGTGCTGACTCTTCAAGGTCTCCAGAGGGCGCTGCCACTACGGAGTGTGCTGCCACGTCTACAGAGGGTGCTACCATTACAAGTCCTACAGCAGACTCCTCTGCAGCAACAGAGGGTCTCCACACCGCCAACGCCTCTACGTCGATGGAGGGTCTCCACACAACCGACACCTCTACGTCAATGGAGGGTCTCCACACCACCGACGCCTCTACGCCAGACGTCTCTATGCCAGACATCTCCACACCAGATGTCTCCATGTCAGACGTCTCCACGCCAGGCGTCTCCACGCCAGATGTCTCCATGCCAGATGTCTCCACACCCGATGTCGTCTCAACGCCCGAAAATGTCTCTACGTCAGATGACGTCTTTACGCCTGACGACATCTTTATGCCCGATGACGTCTCAACGTCCGACGACGTCTCAATGCCCGACAATGTCTTAATGCCCGACAACGTCTCAACGCCCGACGACATCTCAACCCCTGATGACGTCTCAACGCCCGACGACGTCTCAACGCCCGACGACGTCTCTACGCTTGACTCATCACCTGATGATGTCCCTATGCCAAGGGACGCCTCTATGGTGGTCGACGATTGTGAACCTGCCGTCGATGACTTTGCACCTGCCGTCGTCAATTGTGGCCCTACCGACGGAGTTCCTGCTGACGTGGTTCTTGCTGTTGATATTCTTGCCGTCGGAGTCTTGGTTCCTACCAATGCTGGACGACCTTCCGGCTGCCCGCCGGATGTGACCTTGCACGGTGGTCGGACTCCCAGTCGTCCGCCAGACGTGACCCTGCGTGATGGACGGCCTCCCTGTCGCCCGCCTCATGGGTTCTTGACTGGTACAGATGTCCTGCGTGATGGACAGCCTCCCAGTCACCCATCGGACGTGGTTCTGCATGATGGTTGGCCTCCCAATCGCCCGCCTGATGGGTTTTTGACTAATGTTGACGTCCTGGCCACGATGTTTGGACGTTTGTTGGTCTTCTAGTTTTGGTCTGTGTTTAGTTTCCGTAGTGTGTTCTAGTTCTAGTTTTTGCATTTGGCATTTGCAATCTTAGGTCTGGTCCTTGTGTTTGGTTTTCAGTCTTGTATTTAGTCTTTGTGTTTAGCTTTTCCCCCAGGCCCTGTTCCTGTTGGTTTTTGGTTTCTTGTCCTTGTGTTTTGTCTCCTTTCCTTGTGTTTTCTCGTGCCAACCATCCCTGCGGCTCCTTCCTCTGCCCGCCCTGATTTTTGGGGGATGTTCTTGGGGGACGCTTTGGGGCGTCTTTGAGGGGGTACTGTAAGGATGGCTCCCTCTGTTGGTCTGTCTCCCTCCTTACACCGTGTGGTTCCCAAGTCTGTGTCTCAGGTGTTTATGATTTTTAGTTAATTACGGTGTGTATATTAGTTAGCGTTCGTGTGTGTTTCTTTGTTGGGTCATTCGTCTGTTTCCCTGGTGTGTCGTGTCTATGCTTCAGTCCCAGTTCTTCAGCTACAGTTTTGTGAGTACTGCCTTGTCAGTTTTTGAGTTTTGTCACATTAAAGTATTTTGATTTTCTAATCGTGCCTCTGAGTGTCCGCCTGTCTGCCCCACTGGGTTCATTCCTCCAACACCATACCAACCATGACATTAATGACCCAACCATTCGTGAACCCAGCAGACAGATGTTTCATGACAGCTACCTGACTATGGATAAGGGGTAGAAGATGAAGATGGAGATTTCAAACATGTCAGCTTTCTGTTCTTGTTCAAAAACAGCAGCGGTAGAACCAAACTGCTTGGCAAACACATCCAAGACCCAAAAATAAACATAGTGCATTCATCCAACTTTGTTCTCATTTTTATGTTTACTGTGGCCATTGCCAACACCTGCCCACAAAACCTCAACAACAGTGCTCCTGTAATGGCTAGGATGGTATGGAAGGCTCTCCATTTTGTTTGGTCACTTCTCATTCCTGAGTGAATCAGAAAGTAGAAAACAGCAAGGCTGCAATAACAGACAGCCAAGACAATGAAAGCAAAGATGGAAAAGTACAGGGTCACGGGGAAGATGGGGAAAGTCCCAGCTACAGTACCCAAATTTATAAAGCTCAAGAGCAGAGCACAAACAACGATGATGTTTCTGATTCTGACTCTGTTGGACTGTTTGAGTCTCATGTAGAAGATAGGGTGAATGACTGCAATGTAACGCTCCACACAGGTCAGGCAGTGAAATATCGTCTGAGCAGGTGAACCAGTGCTGGCACAAAAATAACCCAACACCATCACTGTTGGAACACAGCTGTAGATGGCACAAAGAAAAGAAAACATCCCCATAATATTGACTAGCTCCAGGACAGCCATGCAGTAGGTGAAGGCATCAGTGGGGCTGGTTTGACCTGTCGTTGAGCTCTTATATTGTTTAAAACCCATCCAGAGGACGAGGAAGGACAAAGGGAGGAGGAAGACAAGGTAACTTAAAGTGTTAGTGGAGTAGTGGATGGTGTTTCTGCTGTCATCAAAGCAAGAAAACATGGCGGGGTAGAGAGACTCATTAACGAGGCAGATGAGTGGAGATGATAGAGATCTGGAAGACGAGTTGATCAGCATCTTTGATGTCTTAAACCTGAAAAGATGAAGTAGAAGGGATAAAATCAATTATGTTGTAAAATCTACATGTCTTCAGCATGGCAAACTATTATCAGAAAAAGTAGTTTGGATTTCTTAAGGTGTTGTGGAATAATTATTAAGAGTGAAATGGAGACTCAACTTGAAAAGAGAAATCTTGAGAAAATCCCAGAGACTGAGACAATTTTGATCAGAAAGTTGCTTCTTTCACAAAACACTTCACGTTTTGTCCATTTTTGAGTTATGAAAGGACCAAGGTGGTGTGGGTGGTTGAAGTCATCCTATTGTTGTTATGCCTCTGAGCCTGAAAGCAAAACAGGAGCATATCATTTCATAATGTAGATGGATTTTATTTTGTTTTATATCACTACTTTTATTACTTTCCATTTTATATGTTTTTATGAATGTTTATTGTTGTGTGTACCTTATCTGCGGTTGTAGTTTAAAAATCAAGGTCAAGGTTTTTTTATTGTCATTCGCATCACATGTGGTACATGTGGTGGAACAAAATTCTGTAGACAGGGTCTCAGTTACATCCAACAAAAGTATAAATTGTAAAGAAAAACTGTGATAAGATCTAAGATATGAACTAAGAAATATGCTAAAGAATGTACTAAGCACTAGTTGTATAAAAACAATACGCATAACAACAGCAGCACGAACACAACAGGTCTCTGTTGAAAATGAGTTCTTGTGACTCAGTGAGACTAACCATGAACAAATAAAGGTTGAATGAATGAATGACTATCATCTGCATAAATCAGAGACGAGAACCTGATCCCCATCTCTGTCATGTTTCATGGTTGGTTTACTCCTGCCAAGTGTTTTCTACCCTGTCACTCATTCAGCTCATGTCCCTGCACCACGCCTGCCTCTGCAATCAGCTTCATTCATCACACCTGTTCACCTCCCATCTTAAACTTCCTGTTCACCCTCATTCACTGCCAGATTCTCAAACCTGTACCAGTAGTAGAAATCCAACAGTCCTTGTTTTTTTTCCTTTTACTCTTGCCTTGAACTCCGCCAAAGCCTGTCCCAAGCCAGATTGCAAAAGGAGGGTTGGGCGCAGGCCAGCAACCCTGCCCTATAAAAACAAAACACTGCTACAGAAACGGCAAGCTCATTCCAAACATACAGATAACAATAGATCAATCATTGGCCGAGAAGGTACAGAAATTTGTCATAACCGACGATGGCAATGTAGATGCAGATATTACCACCCACATCGGTAAGGCAGCGTCAATATTCAGAAGAATGCAATCAATATTGGTAAGAAAATCTATTTCCAGTAATCTTAAGGTCAGACTGTTGCAAGCAGTGGTTATCCCCACAGCCTTGTATGCCAGTGAGACGTGGAAGGTGTCAGTAAAGATGGCCAAGAAATTGGATGCATTCCAACAAAGATGCCTGCGAAAGATACTGAAGATTACATACCTAGATCGGATTACAAATGCAGAAGTCTATCGTAGGACACATACCATACCCATGAGCCAAACAATCAAGCTAAGGAAGTTCAAGTTTGCGGGACATGTACTGAGAACGGAAGCACAGAGACTACCAAAATTGCCTTCAACTGGAAACCACAAGGAAACGGAAAGAAAGGCAGACCCAAACTGACGTGGAGACGATCCTTTGATAAAGACCTGAAAGTACAAGGCTTCGACCCGAGCATGGTGGAGGTGATCACTAAGGATAGAGATCAATGGAAACAGCTTGCCACCCAATGCGCTCTCGAGTGTGGGATGATCTAAGTCTAAGTAAGTAAGTTTGTTTTTACTTTAAGAAGTGTATCCTTAAATTATACCATGAATCAAGGTTGCCTGAGATGTTGAGTACAGTACACTTATCTTGCATTTGCCTACCAATTTATGATCTAACCCTTTCTCTGGCACATAGTTATTCACTCAGTGTCTCTTCCTTTTTCTGTTTTTCACTTAGCTCCGAACAGATGGTTATTAGGTCTATGCTTCCCCTCGCAAACCTGTTTCCACCTTTTTCAATGTTTGTGCTAAGTGGAGACCTTGAACACTCCAACCAGTTCATCCGCTTCACTGCGGTCCCCCTAGACTCCTTTTAAAGGTGCTTTCATTTAATCATTTCTTTAAAAAGATTTTTTTTCTAGGGCAGTACGAGGTCACAGATCACATCAGAGCAGCTTTCCGACTCAGTGACCATTTAATCAAGCCAAGGTCCATTTCTCAACTGCTCTTTTCAGACCACCTTTTCTTCCTGGGGCTCAGGGGTGAACTCTGTGGCCTCGGTCTTCAGAATCCCATTCCTACCAATGCTTTAGAGGGGACTTGGTAACTTACATCAATTCTCATGGATTTAGAGCTTCACTGGGTGTTCTGTATAGCCCCACAAACTAAGCTGGATTTTTTTTAGCTTGACCAAAACACACAGTTCAACATCAAAACGACTGTCGTTTAACTTCAGTATCTAACTGCTAAGGTATGTTGGTTGAAGTACTACTGGGAAAAGATGTAACTTCTTCAATCACTTATGTACAGACTAAATAATTGCTTAACTAGTCAAAAGGATAGAATACTACCGACATGTTTTAAATGGCATATATATCAAGGTTAACTCAAGAAAAACTCTAATCGTAAATGTACTTGATATGAAAATCTATACACAGCAAGGTATATTATTTGTTTTTTCTTTGTTTTTGTTTTGTTTTTTAAACTAAGAAAAAAGCTGACTTTCTTAATACAAAAGCAGTTTGTTCATTGTATGAATTGTTTCAACAGTAAAAATTGTCATATGTTAGATATTTGGAAGTTTGGCTCACAGATTTGACCTCTTGAAGTATAGTAAAGACTTGTTCACTCTGCTTGTGAAGCTGAACCAATGAGACAAATGCATTTTTCACTAAAATGTCCTAACTACTGTATTGTTCAAACTCAGAAGGGAGCTCACACTGTACAACCTGTTTTTATTCTATATATACTGGAAATGTCCTTAATAGTGTGCAATTATTGCCATAATCCTATATACGTACCGGTATATAATATTTTGATATGAACTAATTTTTTCAACTCTAAAATTAATTTGGCTTATATGCTGCATGCTGTATTAATGTGATCTGTATTAGTCTATCTGCCATGTGTGCTGGCGTTGCTTATTGATCTGTTTTGTTGCCAATCGATGATGGGTGTGGTGTTTTCCATGCCTATCAGACCATAATCAGTCAACTGGAGAAAAACTATCAAGTTTTGCAATCCATGGTTTCAAAAGTTTGCTCTCACATTATTTCCATCACCCACTCAATAGTCACTGGAAACAGGTTTGTCTTTCTTTTACTTTATTCCTCAGTGTCATGAAGTGATGGTGCATTTTTATTAGAAATAGTGACAGTTCACCTCTCCTAAAACCATTAGAAGGCTCGAGTCATTGTTCATTCTCCCACTCTCTGTCATCTTCTCCCTTTTTATTTATTTGTTTACATCTTTCATAGTTTTCTTAGATGACTTACCCAAGTGCTAAATGCCACTATTTTGACAATGTTAGTGATTTTTTTTAATAATTTGTTGACAAAACCAGAGTAGCTTTATTCAGGCTGACAAAATACCATGGATGGATGGATGGGTTTTTTTTTTAATGATTGTTCTTGGAGAAACTAAATTCTTTAAAATTGTATGTTTATCCATTCCATGTGTGTTGATAAGCTAGATAGTGGAGACTTTTGTGTTGTTGTTGTTTTAAATGGTGCCAGTCCAGAAGGTGTTCCTTAGATAGAGAACTTTACTAATTGGCTTTTCTATGTATGTGAATGTTCATGTAAAGTGCCCTGAGACAACTTTGTTGTGATTTGGCGCTATATTAATAAACTGCATTTAATTGAATTGAAATGGTGGTCAAGTTCACCTGTTTTGCCTTCTAATAATTGCTCTATTCATCAGGAGCTAAAACATTGATCCTCTTGTGTTGTTCTATTCTGTTAAGCTTCTGTTGTGTCAAAAGACAGTTTTTTTAAATGGTTTACACTTTTTTTTCTTTCTTTTGTGGGGGTCAAGGAAGCATGTGTTGCTTTAGCTCTTTATGACATGGTATGATGCATTCTTTAGCAATGTTGGCTGGCACTTTTTTGGAGTTTTTTGTGGTGTATGCTTTGGTGAACCACATGCTTGCCTTGCCACCAATGTTATGTGATACTCAGTTCTTATATGCTTTCCCAGTTGTCGTCTTAATTGTTTTGGTGGCTGTTTTTAGTTACAACAAGGAGCACAAATATGTTACATTTTGGAAGAACATTTTGCTGGCCCTCTCTCTGCTCTATCAAGTTGTGTCTTTTCATTGTTGTTCTTTTTGTCCATCCAAAACTTGTCTTTTTTGGACACACTTCTGCTCATCTGTTAATTAATTGTTCATGTTGCAGTCATCATTTTTGGAGTGCCCAACAATTTTGCCTTCACATATGAGTCAAATGTTGCTTGCATTGGTCTTTGCTTCCTCAAAATGTGGCGTTCCATTGACTGCTCATAGTTTCAGGTGGATCTTTTGCCTACAATCTCTATTTCACAATAATAAACCTATTTACTCTTTTTAGCAGGCTTTTGAAGAAGACAGTGTTATGCATGTCATAAGAGATAAAACTTATGAAAAGTAGTTGGAGAGTTGCTATATCTCACTCACTATATTAAAAATATGACAACAGATCACCACAACTTTCACAAACCTCCTTATTTGCTTTCAGGTAGTACTCTGCATAAACTGAACTTCTGTTCAGAAACCACTGAGATCTAGCATGTTGAGATGTGTAGCTAGAGTCCAGTACTGCTTAGAAAGAAGTTATTTATCACAATGAAACAAACAAAAACAGTTGTATATAGAAAAGCATTCAGTGAGTTAAATGCTATGGTAGTGAGTGTGTCTTTATTTTTAAACTCAAGACTTGGGCAATAGAACTTATAGTTCAGTGGGGTAATAAAACATGCAAGTAAATGGTAAATGGACTGTAATTATATAGTACCTTTCTGTCTAATCAAGATACTCAAAGTACTTTACAACACAATCTTTGCCCTTATTTACCTCCAAGCACACATTCATACAGCTCTCTACTAGTTCTCTACAAAGCTGAACAAATTATTCTAAAGAGACTAATCCGTTTTTGTAGATCACATTCATACATCGATGGAACACACATCAGAGGCAACGAGGGGTTCATTGTCTTGCCCAGGGACACTAGCATGTGACTGCTGGTGGAATCGAACCCCTAACTCTCCCATTGGAGAATGACTTCTCTAACTATTTAGCCACAGCTGCCCCAAGTATGGTTTATATTAATTCTACTAATTATATTTACTTGTTCTCTATTTCTTAAAAGTAAATGCTTCTACCATTCTACTGCAAATTTAATGTGATGCTGTACACATTTTCAGATGTGGAACTAGTTTGATGATTTAGACAGATAATATGATGTTCTTTGAACAATTTGCCTTCTATTTATTGTTATCTATTTTCCTAAGGTGCATCACATCTATATCAGACTGCACGCTATGACAAGCTAGCATTTTTCCCCCCACAAATTTGTTGAGAAGATGATTGCCTGTTTGTGCATCTGGTTTTCACAATGTTTAGACAATGCAGTTTTGCAGCACTGCTTTTCTCACAGGGCTGTAAACTGAATGCCCTCACCAAGTCTTAACACTGACCTGTAACATCACTTCCTGCTGATGCAGCACAGCTGTCAAAAATGAGCCTTGGTGTCCTTCAGCCTTCATCCACTCACAGTCATTATTGCTGTGAAAACAAACACATGTACACACACTCACACACCACCTTCGACCTCTGTTTTGTTCTCTGTTTTCAGTAAGCCTTCAGATTAGTCTGAATGCGTTGTATCAGAGCATTTCCAAATGAAGGCCTGCGGAAGCTACACACAAAAAGTGAGAATATGAGCTGCCAGTGGTAGGGGTCTCTCATTAACCTCCCCACCTCCTCTCTACCAAGTCGCCTTCATCAGTTCATCCAGGCCTGAAGTGACACATGTGCCTCTGAAGTGTCAGCCGAGATAAAGATGCCGCTGCTTCACTGTTTTAATTGGAACCTTTGCTGCTGATGTGTGAACAGCTGTTAGATGGAGAAGGGCAGATTTATCATCTTTGCCCTTCACAAACTGCCTAAGGTCAAATGCCAGACATTACTGTGCTGGGAAACCCAGAAAGCTCCTGTTTATTCATGAATTTATTTTTCTGCTCCTCCCTTTTCACTGTCACACCTGCATATCCACATGCAGCAGTGAAATGACAGAAAAGAGTGCACATGTGGTGGAGTAATGGGCTGACGAGGCAGAGTGAAATGACCAGCAAGGATTCATTTATAGACTCAGTGTGGGGTTCACACTGTTGACACTGACAGACTCACACGCTACTCTCCCTACAGACAAACATCCATTATTCATTTCAAAATGACTCATTTTTCGCCCTGTGGCATCTGGCTGTAGTGTGGCTCCTGACCAAGGGGGTGCTTTTTCTAATTAACGAAAATCTGCAAGAAACAGTCTTAACATATTTGCTTTGATGACTGATATTACATGAGTGTTGGCATGGGACAACACAATTTAGTTTTCAACATGTCATTTTTCTACTCACTAAGAACTAAACCTAATTTATATGGGACAGATCACACAAAAAACAAATGAACAAAAAAAAAACACCTCTTCATCTGTGTTTGAGTTCATATATACAGGTAGTCCCCGACTTACGAACGAGCTCCGGACCTACGGGCCGTTCGTAACACGAAATCGCCGTAAGTCGAATTACATAAAAAATAATAATAAATAAATGTACAGTACTGTACAGTTACCAAGCATTTAGCCTATCCTAACAC
>JARVJN010001057.1:21451931-21465257 GCA_031763805.1 Argolebias nigripinnis
TCTGAAGCATATCAGCAAAACACATGCGCCCAAACTGCGTGCGTAGGGTGGCGTAACAGAGGACGCTCAAGTATAGATCGGCCTTGAGTCTTCTCTATGATCCTGTGACAGTTATGGTTGCAGTCTGGGCAGGAAGTCAGTGTGACCAGCGCTGCTTCAAATTCTCGATGACCAAGTCGTGCCACTACTGTGTCACATCATGGATACACTGTCACCATGATCCTCCAACTCCACGGACCACCCTGATGTCTGCCATTACAAAATAAACCAAGATGGCCTCACTATGGAAGTTTTGTCCAGCCCTTTCATGCATTTGCACATGGGGCGCTCTCTTTTCCTGAGGACCACCAAGGCCTTTCAGAGACCGCTCACACACCGGCATGTGTTTTATGTTGCACTGGGGTCGCCATTCAGTGGGAGGGGGCCTTAACAAGCACAGCCATGGTATTGTGCAGACTAACCTCACATTACTGCGGTAACATTGTCATTGTGTAAATCAAATAACAAACATGGAAACCTTCAACAATGTATATTTAACCATCATTAACTACAGGTTGAGTAGAAAACTGAGGCATTCATGTGTAGCATGCAAAAGTTTAAAGTTTCAGGAAAAAGGGGTAACACTTTAAATTTATAATGGTGTCACTCCCCTTCCCCACAAAAAGATAAATGCTTTTTGTCCACCTGTCTTACTGCAAACACTGAGTAAAGCCCCACTGAAAACTTTTATTACTCCATGTGTAATTAGGTTCCCATCAGTGATGTTAAATAAATGTCCCCATTCATCTAATGAAGTGCTGAAAGTCAGAACGGTGTCTGCTGGTGCCGTCACCTACGTGTCGCCCTGGGATTACCAAATCACTGCATTATACATATCAGAAGGCCTTAAGAGCAGCGTGTCCTCTTCAATCACTCCAACATAAATATACATAAAGCAGCACTGGCTGATTTAGTGCCTCTTTGTTTTTGCAGCAGTAATAAGAAGCTGCTATAAAAAAAGAGCATGTTTATATTTTGTCTGAGCGTAAAAGAAAAAAAATAGTGTCTATATATAACCAGTTTAACTTTAGCACAAGTTGTTTTTGTCCTGACAATGCAGCTGCCATTATTTCAATTGTGTCGAACAATGTTTGGTTAAGATAGTGGGTGTGGGAATCCACCAGCAGCAACATGGTGAATGTCTAAATGGTGGTGTGTGTGTGTGTGTGTATGTGTGTGTGTGTGTGTGGTACAGGTTCTCTGCCTCTCCAGCTGTATGCCCTCAGTTGCTAACACCTTCACACCCACATTTCCACGCTTCGTGGCCTGGCGATGGCCCTGTGGAACGCCTGCCTCAATAGGAAAACACTGAAGGGTCAGGGTCACCGTTGCTATGGAGACAAACAATTCAAATGAAACACGACATTCTTATCATGGGACCTGAGTGACCATCTATTGCTTTGATCTTTTGACTATAAATATTGCTGAAAGGTGAAGGTAGACAGTTGTGTGTTTGCTCATAGGTGTGTGTGTGTGTGTGTGAATGATAAATGGACTGTACGTATACATCTCCATTTTGTCTTATGAAGACACTCAAAGCTCTTTACAACAATCTGTGTGCCTCATTTACCCATTCAAATAGCTCTCCACTAGATCTGTACAGAGACTAATCAGAGCTTTATCACATTCATACGCTGATGAGACACACATCAGAGGCAACGAGGGGTTCAGTGTCTTGTCCAGGGACACTTAGACATGTGACTGCTGGTGGAATCGAACCCCCAACTCTCCCATTGGAGGACGACTGCCTTAACCACTCAGCCATAGCTGTCCCAAATATAAAAAAAATATATAGCATTTTGCAGATGGCACTTTGATATATTGTTTAATCTTTTTATTGCATTTTATCTTAATTTGATAGTTTGAGACGTTTGTCACTGCCAATCTGCTAAACATGTTGTTTTTAAAGTTTTATTAGTGTTTCGTAAAATGATCTTAGTGAGACATTCTTTTATAAAAATAGCCAACAATTAAAAAATATATTTAGAATTCAAGAAGTACAATAGAGTAGTTTTGCTAATGAACTAAAGTAAGTTATTTTTAAAGCTTCATCTAACAAAACAATTAGTGATCACTACAATGATGGCTCTTTAGCAGCCTAACATCTAAACGAGGCTTTGGAGAAACTAATATGTTTCATTGCTGTATACGCAACATCTACCATTTAGAAAAGTTGAATATACAGTATTATAGTCTATACATATTAGTCCAGTCATATTTTTACCTGATTGATCCATTTAAATATGATGTAAATACAGTAACTGATACAAATACACAAGTTGTGTCATGTTTACTGTACAGCACTTTGGTTGGCCTTGTTGCCGTTTTAAGTGCTCCATAAATAAATTTGTATGGTATGGTATGGTATGTTAGTATGCTTTTACAAAGTTAAGCATTGACAGATGCAAATGTGAAGATCAGGCATCCTGTAGATCAAAACCAGAAACATCTAACTGCTGGCTTGACCATCTAATGGACAAACTAAATACAGTATTTGAACACCCTGGGAATCCTGGGAGTCTGGCAGGAAATTTATTGAACAACATTAAAACCGATCAGCTGCATCGGGGCTTATCATGGCCAGCTAGCAAGCCACCTTAGTTACTGGGCTAAAATAATCTGTTTCAAGCTAAGAGGAAGCCCAGGTCTAGCACATGAAGTAAACATGTATGCAGTTTTATGGTTAAAATAAAGGTTCTGAAATCAGATTTATAATGATTTATATGTTGTTGAGTAACTAACTGGGTATTTTAGTTTAGAAAAACTGAGCAGCGGTTATACCAGCTTAGCTGATGTCAAAGGTCCACTTGTTGCTGAAGCATACACTGGTTGGCCACTTTATTTGGTACACCTTGCTATTATTAGATTGAACCTCGCCTTCAGAAGTGCCTTAATTCATTGCGGCATAGGTTCAACACAATGCTGGAAACTTTCCTCAGAGATTCTGGTCCATATTGCCATGTTAGCATTGCACAGTATGCAGTTTTGTCCGCTACACATCCATGATGTTAGTCTCCTGTTCCACCACATCCTGTGCTTGTTTGGATTAAGATCTGAAAACTGGAAGCAGCTGGAGTCCAGTGAATCCAGACCCATCTGACTAGGCAGCATTTTTTTCTTTCTTTTATTGTCCAATTTTAATGAAACTGTGATAAATGTATCCTCAGTTTCCTGTTCTTAACTGTCTGGGGTGACATGTAATCCATCTGCTTCATGTTGTGCGTTCAGTGACATTATTCGGCACACCTTGGTTGGAACAAATGATATAAGCTACCGTTGCCTTTCTGTCATATTGAACCTTTCTCAGCTGGCCTCTAACATTAACCAGGCTTTTTGGTCTACACCACTGGATATTTTCTCGTTTGCCTCTTTAAACCCTGAAGGTGGTTGTGCGTAAAAATCCATCCTGTCTAAATCCCTTAAATCCCCTTTCTTCCTCATTCTGATGCTCAATTTGAACTTCAGCTTGTTTTCACCACAACTACATGCTTAAATGCGTTGAGATGCTGCCATGTGATTGGCTGTGTAGTTTTTGTGTTAACAAGCAATTGACCAAGTGTACCTAATAAAGTGATAAGTGAGTGCTTATCTCAATGTTAAACATTTTGTCTTCTAGAACCTATGCATGACAATGGCACTCAGACAATCAAGGCTGAAGTTGTTGAACCTATTGTTGAGACCCCCGAAACATGCAGAGAAGAAGCCAACACAAGTTCCAGTTATTCACCCTCTCCTAGAACAGTGTACACCTGCAACGATGGAAAGGTAAGTCTAACTGGACTAAAACGTAATTATTCACTCTTGCTGGCATGTGAGTATCACCTTATCAGATGTTTTTAGTTTTCTCTTTGTGTCTTAGATGGACATGTTATTTATTGAACTATCGTCATCTTGTGTGATGTTACTTTGTTTTAGGGGTGCACCTATTTATCGCCCCGATTGCCTTATTTTTGGGAGATCGGTGATCGGCCGATACTTGCATGAGAAACCGATTTTAACCACAAAAAAAATTGTAGTTTTAACAACAACTGTCTAAACGTATTTATATTTCAGAGCACTACTTCATGGCCAGTTAAAACAAGTTTGTATTGTTTATAGGATATTGTTCAAGGGTGGGTTTTTCAATAGAATAAGACTGGAAAATTGAAGGTGCATTGTGACCTTATAACACCGCTTATAAAACAAAATCGGTATCGGCCAAAATTGAAATAGGCAAGTCAGTCTTTTTAGAGCTCGTGATCAGCCAGAAAACTGCAATTGGTGCACCCCTACTTTGTTTATTTAAAGATTTGTTGGTAGTGTGAAAGGTTCGGTTGGCAGTAACACAAGCCTTTAATTCCAGTTATGACTTTTATTCAACATCTCTGTTTTTAATGTTTAACTGGACCTATGTTTAAATGCTACCATAGGCAGTATCATTAAGAGTAACCTTAATAACCATACAACTATGTATTTCAGGTTGTTTGTTTGTGACCGTATAAAGTAGTGTGATTTTTGTAGAAAATGTTGTGTTCCCTGCTAACAACCATAATGACAGGAACATGCTGTCGTAGGTGATCAGTCCTTTCCTCTCTGCTTCTCTGTCCTATCAAGTAAACAAGGTTGAGAAGATTATTATTGTTTCTGCAAGCCTGGCCAGCGTCATCAGTGTTTATTAGCCTGTTAGGGTTCTTGACTTTCCTCACTGCTGTACCTCAACCAGCGTCTTGTCTCTGATGACAGTGGGGGAATTGGTACTACAAGCTTTGGGGCCTGCAGCCACTTCAAGCGTGAAGAACACTTGCAAATTAGAACGCTCCTACATCAGGGAACCCATATTAATTATTTGCACGAGAGGAATTTAAAGTGACTGACAGGTTAGCCCAAGTGAGAGTGCAAAAGAGGGTTAGAAAAGGAGAATGTAAGATAAGAGAAGTAAACGAGACCAAAGACTTGCATAGACAAAAACAGTCTCGTCTAACTTGAGGGCAGTAAAAAGCTTGTCTGCTGGCCTGCAGCCTAAAGCACATTAGTTGCACAGGGAAAAGCTTTTGGAAGCTAGCCTAAAGACTTTACAATGATAAGAGAATAAAAGAAGGGAAAGAGTCACTTATGTCTCCTGATGCGCATATAAGTCGCTTCGGACTATACGTCGCAGGACTGGCCAAACTATGAAAAAAAAAGAACTACTTATAATTCAAAAAATACGGTAGTCAGATCACAGAGAAATGTGGTATCAACGTTGTATATTCATATACTGTTGTGTTATTGTGTTGAGCCCCTATGCCTAAAAATTTAGGTGGAATTTTAAATCAGGCTGTAGAAATGTCTTTAGCATTTTAAAGACAACTGGTTTTGAACATTGTTAATGTTAAATCTTTATTTATTTTCCTGATTTGATGTGTAAACTATCACTGTGTTAATGTTCCAGTTTTGGCCATTTATAATATTTCTTCCTTTTTTCTAACTATTGTATAAATATGTGCACAAAATGAAACGTGACTGGGTCATGTTTCTCTTTGACAAACTCTCAGAGGTGACAACAATTAGGGCTGTCACAATAACACATTTTGCTGGGCCATCGTCTGAGAAATTAGCTTGTTGGAGTGACTTGAGGCCCATTGAAGGTAACCAAGTTTGATGAAGGCAGATATAGTGCTGCATGTGTGTGTGTTCAGGAGTGTCCTCCACCCACCCTGGCCACCGTGTGTTGAGCTTCCGTGTGGAGTTTGTGTTGGAGCTCTGTTAGGAGCTCGTGTGACCTCTAGTTGAGCTGAGAGGTGAGGACTCTGAGTTAACTGAGTGTGTGTGTGTGTGTGGAGACTTGTGGAAGGAAGTGTGGAGGTTGGTTGAAGCCAGCAGAGATCTTGAGGTCTTGATCCAGCTGAAGGTAAATAAGCTTATTTTTGTTGAATGCAACTGTAGAGTTGTGTAGCTTATTTACACAGGGAGTTTCTCCACCCGCCCTGGCTGTGGTGTGCTCCTGTTGGAGTTGTGTATTGGAGCATTGTGTGCTCGTGAAGACACTCTGTAGAGTGTGTGTTAGAGCACGTGTGCTCGTAAGGACTCTGTAGATAGTGTGTTTGGAACACTGATAGTGTTCTTTTTTGTGACCTCTAGTTAACCTGATAGGTGAGGACCTGAGCCCAGAGGCTCTATTGTGTTTTGGGGTTTGTGTCTGTCCATAGGACAACAGTTGTGTTTTTTTCCCTTGATTCTTTTTATAACTTTGTCAGGTTGGGTAAGACTGGTAGTCCCATTTTTGTCTTTTGTTTAACTCTTAGGACAAGTGGTTTTGGACAGGTAGACCGCTGTCCAAACAGGCTTCGACGGCTCTGTATAGAGTTGGCCCTGTTAGACAGCGTTATTTTCTGTTTGGCCAGCTTACCCAATCCATCTTTTTGTTGCTACTTTGTTTTCCTTTGTTTGTGACGTGGGACGCCTGGAGAAGGTGATGGTGGTTTCTGACCAGAGGGAGCTGCTGCAGAAGACCTCATCAGTGACCAGAAAATTTTAGTTTCGTTAAAATAAAATTCTGTTAAACCTTTTTCCCTGTGTCCTGCGTCCATGAATATGTCTCTGGTCTTCGGATCGTAACATAAATGAAATAATACAAATAAATCTAAATAAAAATATGAACGTGAATTAAGAAGATAAATGGTAAAGGATCTAAATTCTATACTAAACCAGATGTAATTGACGGATGCACCTCAGACTCTGCCTTTTATTAATAGAGATTTGGCACCGACACTGATGGTGCTACTTAACACGACATCTCTAAACGTGAGTAGTCACTGCACAGGTTTTAGTTCTTCACATATTTTCCTGTAGGATTTCTACAATATGAACGTTACAAAGTTATTTATAAAACAAAAAGCCTCTGGAATATAAGGAAAGCTGATTATTCAGGAGTGTAACAGAAATGTGTAGCGTGGAATCTTACAGGTCCCTCTTGTAAATGAGTCCTCGTGGCACAGTGAGATTAGCCTGTATAAACAAAGCTTGAATGAATGCAGTACCCAGCTCCCTGCAGATGTTGGATGCTGTCTATCATGGAGCACCCTACAGATGTTGGATGCTGTCTATCATGGAGCACCCTACAGATGTTGGATGTTGTCTATCATGGTGCTCTAAGATTCATAACTGTCTGTGATTATCATACCCACCACTGCACCCTGTATTCACTGGTTAACTGGACATCATTATCCTCACGCAGACTCTTCCACTGGTACATTTTCATCTTTAAATCACTTCTTGGTCTGCTGCCTTCATAAATCTCCTCCTACATGTCTCTGTGTGAGTGCAGCTACAGCGTGCGCTCCAAAGACATTATTACTTGCAGTGTCCCCTCAGTGTGGACTGAACTATACAAAAGGGCCGTCTCCTACTCTGCTCCTGTTTTCTGGAATATCTTACAAAAAGATCTGAAGTTCTCGACCTTGACCTCTCTAAGTGGGTTAAAACATCTGTTAAGTTCATGGGAAAACCAATGCAGACATGTCCCTGTTTTTCGCAGTTTACATCACTTTACAATGTAGATGTCTCATCACTCTTTGTTAAAACAGGTCTCTCTTGTAAATGAGTCCTCGAGGCTCAATGAGACTAACCTGTAGAAATAAAGATTGAATGAATGTCAGCCAGCTCTCTTTGCCTCTCGTTGTCTCCACATTTAGAGTTGCAACCCTCAGTCCTACATTCTTCACTTTCCTCTTCTCCCTCTGTCTCTTGACACATTTCCCTTCTCGTGATCTTCGACTAACAGTAGCATAATTTCCGCTTGGACCGTTTGTCAACAGCACCGGTGGCAGTCGTTAACCCAAGCCTTGACCGATTCAGTATGGTGTCTCTTGGATGAACTCGTATGTTAGTTATGGCAAGTGTTTTATGTCGGATGCCCTTCCTGACACAACCCCCACATTTACCCAGGCTTGGGACCGGCACAAGCAATGCACTGGCTTGTGCTCCCTAGTGGCTGGTTTGTTTTAGGAGTTCTCACTGATTCGTAAAAACCTGAAAAGTCCTACAATTCTGTAAATCACACATTACACCCATTGTAAGCTCGTTTGACCCCTCTATTGAAATACCAGAAGTTTCCCAACTAACTGGTCCAGCATTTTCACGCAGGGTTAACCCCAACAGTGACTGTTCAGACTCAGTGGGACGTGTGGCCTCATTCAGCCCTAGCCATGCACCAGAACAACTCACAGCCAACTCCTCGTGACAGCCAAGCCGCTGTATTCATTAATTATCAACTCTGTTTTCCACTGCAGAACTGTAAACAAGAAATATGGAACCAGAGAGGGAGAAAAAGACCAAAAAAAAAAAAAAGGCACAAGAAACATGAAGAATGAGGTTTTGTGCTGAACTGGGGACCGAGCGTCACACAACGTGGAATGGAAAGTGACATTTTTTTGTAAAGTTTTCCGTTTTTTTCCAGCTATGGATGCTGCAAAAGCATCCCAGCGCCTGCTCCCCTCCTAATTATTCCAATTATCATGGCACACTACGAAAACGTGATTAATAACACAGCGGATATTGTTGTGGCAATTAGCCATATGGTGGTGGGACTCTGCTCTGTCACGATTCTGCCATTAGCATCTACTTATGTTTGTCAGACGCGTGCAGCCATGACAAGCTCAAGTTCTGCTCACCTTGCACTCCCCACCGAGAGGCGCACGCTGGGGAGGGTGAGCTGGGTGTTCCTCACGGTTTCACGCCTGAGTGAATTTTTTATGCTGCATCCAGTCGGACTGGGGACAAAATGTCAACTGGCGTCTGGGACGGCCCATCAACCCCAGTGCTCCTGGGGAAGGGAGGCAAGAGGGGGAGGAAGGAGGCACGAGACGAGGATTATTCATGCTTTTGTGTTATTCAAACATAAATACAATGTATCGATGCATATTTTAGCACTTTACCTAAATGTTTTTTTCTCTCCACGTCCTGTCTAAATAATATAAATGTCCAGAAGCCTGTCGTTCCAACATTCTGACCAAGTCAGTTAAATTAGTCAAGACGACAGAGTACGTCTCCACAGCGATTTGTACCACTAAAGCCCCCTCATTATGACCTATTGGTATTCTCCAGATGGCAATAAAAATGCATGAGACTCACTTGAGGAGAACTTATCTACTTAGGGGAAAAAACAAAAAGCTCAAAGAGGAAGAAAAGCAGGTAGCGAGTGTAGCTAAGCTGACACTCCAAGGACTGAGAGAGCTTCAGATGTGTGCAGGGCCACCGTGACTGTTAATGTGCACTTCTGAGAACCAAGGGTGTGCATCTTGTTATCTGCCTTATCAACTAAAGATGCGTCGTCTTGTTATGCCACGCAGCCTCCCATTTGGCTGTCAAGAGTGATACTCTGAGGATGTTTGGCGAACATTTCAAAGAAGTGAGAATGATGAGCAGTGTGACAAACTCTTAAAGAACTCAACTAGATCTGCCTCCAAACAAGTTAGAGTCTCGATGTAAACAGTGACACTCTGCATTGAAACCAAATGAGAAACAAACTGTCTGCCGTTTCTAAAGTTCATAATTGTAATTTAGAATTTTATTATTATTGGTTTTTTTTTCCCCCTTGAATAAAACTAATTTCCAACTGGTTTCTTTAGTGACATATACAAATGCTGTTTCAATATTTAGTATTGGGCTGGATTTTTATTACAAGCTGAATTATTTTTCTCAGTTTTAAAGGTCTAATAATAAATTCTAGGCTGCTTTGCTATATCAATGTTAGCTAGATAACACAAGAAAAGGCACTAGTACATGTATTTAAAACTGATCTAGTTGCAGGTTAGCATTTAACTAGATAGCAGTTTTGCTATCAATGTTAGCTAGCTAAACAGCTTCCTAACTAGCTAGCTAACAAGAAAACGGTTTTGTGAAAACCAAATGGCTTTAGGCTAACAATGAGCTAGCTAGGTGCTTTTGTTTAGTTATATTAGATAGCCAAATCGCTACTTAGCTCCCAGCGTCAGCTGCTCTTTTTAAGAGGTCGCCACAGCAAGCTAGCTCACATCAAATAGCCAAAAAGTTAATTACTGAGTTATATAATTATATGATGAGTGGTAAATGGACTGTACAACTCCTTTGTATCTTATTAAGATACTCATAGGTCTTTACAACAATCTGTGCCTCATTTATACAGTCATACAATGTCATGGGACAAACATCATAGGCAATGAGGGGTTCAGTGTCTTGCCCAGGGACACTTCGGCATGTGACTATTGGTGGAAGTGAACCCCCAACTCTTACATTGGAGGACGACTGCTCTAACCACTCAGCCACAGCTGCCTCAATGTAATAAATGCTGCATATGAAAGGGAAAAAAAACCAACATCTGATCACTCAGACCACTATATATTTATTTTTAAATGTAAAAAATCTATAGCTCCAGAAAGGGCTTTTACTTTTTTTTAATCAGACACATGCTGAATGAGGTGAGGGACATAATAGTTACAGTATAACCTTTCCCATAATCATTTCTCTCCAAAAATAAAAGTCAGGAGTGATGTACTCTTCAGATCATTTTGGATCCTGCCTTGTTTAAATTAGCTTCACACAGACTGTGGATTGTTCCTGTTCTGGTGCATTGTTAACTTTTTATCTTTGATAACTTCTGTTTTGTTTTTAGTTTAATTTGTTCAGAACCAACTCTGATAGTAGCACCGTTTGAGTTTGAGTGTTAGACAGCATCGGGTTTTTTAAAGCAGGTCTTGTAAAACTGACAAAGTTGGTAAACACTAAGATGACCTGATGGATGAAGTGATGGATGAAGTGATGGATGCTATGAGGTGACAGGAAGGTCAGGAGGGAGTGACCCAGAAGAAAAAGAGTATAAGGTGTGATGTCGTATTTGATCAACAAGAATAAAAACATGCATGTACACACCCATCAGAACGACCAATCCTGTAATAACAGAAAGGTCTATTTCTAATAATCAAGAAAAAGTGCTTAAAATAAATTTAGGTTTGGGCTAACACACTAAAATTATTTTAAAAACGTGAATATTTTGTGCTACGAGCAGATTGATCTGCACATCAAGCTTTACATAGCTCACTCATCCACCAGCAGATCTGACACCAACTGTGTTTAACACGAAGAAAAGCCTTACCAAATCTAAATAAATAAATAAAATAAATAAAATAAAAAATAAAAATATATATATACTTTGTATATATAATTTGTATATATATATTATTTTTTATTATTTGGTTTGTTTTCCAAGTAGCAAAATGTGTCAAACCCAAAACTCTCCTTCAGGTTTTGAACATCTTTGAAGCAGACGCTTAGACTTGTACCGGTAATTGCAGAGGCGAAAAAGCTGCAAAAACTAAAATCTTAGAAATAATAGTTTTCTTGTTATTTTCTTTATTTCAAACATGCTGTGAGACTGATGGGGTTTCATTGGAGAGGAAGAAAAAAAACTTCATAAAGAAGAAATGGTCTCAGCTGCAGTACAATAAACTGTTTTCCATGCCAGTTATTGACAGAAACCGAGCAGAACGCAAACTGTCCTTAGATTTTCAGATCTGAGTCTGGTTTGTCATTTAGATGTCATACCATGTGATGTGAGGCGTCTTACCCATCCTAATATCCTTTTTACAAAGTAAGAAGTTGTGTTCGGTTGTTTTTACTAACCTGTGCTGGAAAACATGAACAAAGTTTTATCTTAAGGACATTCAAAGGCTCCTTTTTAGTCCTATGATGCTCCAGCTTTCAGATAACTTTGCTGTGAATACAGTTCCTAATTTAGTTTAAATGCATTAAACTCAATAAGAGCCAAGATTTTTAAACCCCAACAGAAAAACTTTCAGAACCACATCTTTCCTGCTGTAACCTTTAACAACTTTAATAGCTGGAAAGCTATCAAACTTTTATTTCGGTGACAAATTTGGACCAAAATGTATTCATTTTTTAAAATAACCTCTCTGATGGACTGACAGGACTCAGTCCATCAGAGAGGTTTTACAATTTATAACAAATGATGTTGGATAAAGGACAATTAATCGTCATCAATGCAAGTACCTTAAACCGTTTTGTAATGTTGCATTTTTTAAATTATTTTGTTTTATATAACTTCTGTTATATAACTTTTTATTTTACATGCATTCATATGAATGTTTATTGCTGTATAATGTACCTCATCTGTGTTTTTTGTTTGAATCAGGTCTCTTGTAAATGAGTCCTTGTGACTCATTGAGATTAACCTGTATAAATTGTTTTGCTACTTTGATACATTTGTTTGAATTTGTTAAAAAAAATCTGCATTTCTCTCTTTTTTGTCTATTGTTGATTGTTTAAGGAAATTCTACCATTGCTGTTGTCATCATTCTTTAGTTTGTAGGTTGTAAATTAATCCTCGAGGCTCAGTGAGATTAACCTGACTAAATAAAGGTTGAAAAATAAAGGTTGAATGAAAAAAAAAAAATGGGGAAAAAAAGTAGCAAACCTTTATTCCTGTGACAATTTTGGACCAAAATGGTTTAGACATCTTATGAGTAAGTCAAGAAAAAGCGAATTACAAGTGAAAGTATTTTATGCAGATTTTTTTTTTTTTAAATCACTGCAGTGATGTCAAATTATCACTAGATGAAAACAAGCACGTTTAGGTGTAGTGAACGTAACAAAAACTTTTTTTTATTTTTTTTGTGAGGAGAAGTAAAAGTAGGTGTTAGCCAGGAAATAGTCGGTTCCCAGATGAGATAAGATGCAGTTGCGTTATTTAACCAGACGTTCACGGTTAAAACTCGAGAAAACATTCAAAATGGCTTCAGTCCCGTTTTTTTCTCTTACCTGTCTGTCATGTCTTACCCGTCTGTCAGGTCTTACCTGTCTGTCAGGTCTTACCTGTCTGTCAGGTGCTCTGCTCAGGTGCTTCTGGCTCCTCCTGGGACTTCTCTCCTCCTGACTTGAGAAGCTGAACAGTGGCGCGGTGGCTGCTGGGAGCCCGTCAGGGGAACTGGACCAGTATGGCAGACTCGAGGTATCCAGCAGCACCGGGGGAGCAGAAAACTCCATGTTCACAGCAGCAGGGACATGCCGAACGTCCTCCGGTCCGGACAGCGTGGTGACGGTGCAGAGTTTATGATGTGCGACACCGGAGCTGGGAGAACTGGTTCGTGTGTTCCTCTCAGCAGCAGGACGTTTGGGTTACTGCTCTCCTCATGGCACACAACTCCCCCCCGTGTCCTCTCTGTCCAGCTTGCATCTCTCTCCCCTCCTCCTATCCCCCAAACTGAAACTAGCTCCCTTCACTCCGGCGGGGTTTGTATGGAAGCGTTTGTGGGACGTATTTAAAACTAAAATGGT
>JARVJN010001057.1:21612738-21622940 GCA_031763805.1 Argolebias nigripinnis
TTAATGTACAAAGGCATGAAAATGAATCTTTTGATTGTAAAGGTTGCAGACCCCTATCAGATTCATAGACCAATATCAGTATCTGCAACACTGACAGAGTTAAAACCATTTTTGTGTTTGCTAGGGTTTATTAACTGTGGTAGCCATCTTGAAATGCACTAATACCAAAAATTCTTCAGAAGTAAGTGCACATCCAGCTACTTTTTGCAAGATATTTTGCTATTAGTCAGACAAATGAACACACACATTTACACTGCACAGGTGCATGATTGGCAGTGGGTAAGATTAACACTATGAGCTGAACTGCAAGCTTGCATTGAGAACAACATGTTCAAGATAAGATAGAACTTTGTTGATTCCACAGGAAATTGTTGTTTATTTCAACACACTAAAATATGTATGTATTTACCTGTTCATGCAGGTCTGCCATCACAGCAGTCTGGGACCAGGATGGTGGATGTTTATACGACCAACATGGAAACATAACAAAAGAGTGGAGCTGGCGGACACGTTGCACGAACCACATTCTTGTGAATGTAACTATTGATGCACAGTGATAGAGTGAAAAAATATTTGAAACGTTAATTCATTACTGACTTTGTTCCTTTACGTCATGTGATGTAATGATTGAGATCAGCTTTTATTTGATCACTTTTGACTCAGTACGGACTGACTGTTCAGCACTTTAACACCTGGTGCCTGCAGTTAAACATTTTCACACATCGAGTCAAACTAACTTGTGTCAAACATTTTGTGAACAATCGTCCCTCACACATTAGCAGTGGGGTCAGCGACTCGGTCAGTGGACAACAGCGCCTCATCAAAGGTGATTAGAGCTGTCCTGCTGAGTTCTGATGAGTCACAACATAACGCATCAGCGTACATCAGCAATTATCCAGTTACTTAGTCATAAAATACCCCAGAACAAATCAAATGTATTATTTGATCCCTTGCTTTAGTTTGAAATAGTCATTCTGTTTTCTTACTGACTCACCAGAGAACATTATTTTTATACTGTAAATCTACAACTTTGTTTTTGTAGGTCTTTTGAAATCCGGACTTTTCTTCTCTGATATGAGAATCAAGTAATAAAATCTCTATATCATTTTTAAAAAAGTTCAGTTTTAGCAACAAAAGAAGGCAAAATAAATAAATAAAATAAATAAAATAACAGGTTTCTCTGCTAACCTGCTCAAGAACCTACTCTGCTCATAGAAAATACAAAGGTACCGGTACATGTTTTTTTAAAAGTAGACTTGTATTTTTTTTAATACAATTTAGGTTTTAAAAATTAAACAGGCTTTTCTTCCGTCTTGCCCATACTGAACTAAAACTCTTGCGCTGAAGTTGTGTGGGAATTTAAATAGAGGAACTTCAGGTTTAATGTAGAGATGAATTTACTACAATGTTTCCATTTACAGCTTTTTATTGTCTGATAAGTCTCAATCTGGTCATCTGGACAGTTTCAGATTTGATACCTGGATTATTGAGTATGAACTTTCTAGCTTTTTATTGTGTTCATTTAAAAGAAACCAGTGTTTGTTTTTGTCTCTGGCAGGTCTCGGATCAGATCTCTGTGTTTCTCTTCAGTGGCATCGCTGCTTCACTCAGCTTCAGATGTGACAACCAAAGTGTTCATCTTCCACTCTCTGCTGTTTCTGACCAAAGCCAAACAAAAGAAGCGGTGAGATTATAAGGTCAACAACAAAAGGAAATACAAAAACATTTGCAAACTTTTTTTTTTCTTTTCTGGGACGTCTGCTTTTCCTTCAGCTCTGTTCGCAGACAGAGAAGTTGACCCTTGATGCTGCTTGCGACCTGCAGCTGCAACAGAAGAAAAAAGGTCAAGCAGGAGTCTCGGAGAGGAAAATGAACCGGGGACCAACACCTGTAAGACACTTTTACTAACACAATGGAGAAAAAACAATGCATGAATAAGAATATCTAAATAATAAAAACTGGGGTCACCAATTTGTGCAGAAACAAATACAGGTTGTCCCCGACTTACGGCGGTCTCGACTTATGGCAATTCGACTTTACGAACGCGTCCCATTGAAAAGCATTGCTTCTAGTTACGCCGTTTATGCGCTTACGCGCCTTGAAATTTACAGGAGGGATGGGGGGAGAGCACTCGGTGGAGGGAGGAGTAGCTTCAGTGGAAATTTACTAAAGACGCATGGTTTGGGGCAGACCGGAGCAGACAGAGCAGAGGAGGTAAGGAGCTGTGGACCTAGTGAAGCAGCTGAAAGCTGTAGAACTCAGAGGAGCAAGAGCTATCATGCTAACAGACGGAGACCAGCATACCAGTAGGTAATTAACTCTATTTTCCCCCTTAAAAATGGCTCCTAGATGTATGTGGTTTTTGATAATTATGTATGGTAATGTGTTAGGATAGGCTAAGTGCTTGGTAAAATAAAGTACTGTACGTATGAGGTGCCGTTTGGACGTATTTTCCGACTTATTTCCGACATGCGAACGGCCATAGGAATGGAACTCGTTTGTAAGTCGGGGACTCCCTGTAATCAGTACCGATTAATATATTTGATTCCCATTGAGCATGAAACGCTCATTTTCCTACAATAGTCATAACAGTTTTAAAGTTTGTTGAATGCACTTTCTTTGTAAGATAATCTATTGAGCATGAACTGTGTTGTTGCAGATGTCTGCTTGCTCTCACACAGACCACATGTGCAGAGAGGTGGAGGGGCAGGTGGAGGGGCAGGTGGAGCCATCAGCAGCGTGGAGAAGACAAGCACATGTTGGCAGGGAGCTGAAGAGGCTTCAGCAGAGAATACGAAACATTGTGGAGGACTGGTTGGACTGTTATCGTGTCTCTATCGGTACGTATGAGCTGAGCTCCCAAACAGCTGTGCAGTGTTTGCACATTTCATAAGATAGGTGAGATCTCAGAATCAAAACTAAACAAGCTGTTTCCTGAAAACAAATGTTGCACGACTGCTAAGTGCCAAAGGACCGCTGAAGAAGCTGAAACAGAGTTGTTAAAGCTAAAATAAGCACAAAGCTAGCTTAAAGATAATTGCAGCAAATCACTAGCTTAAAGCAAAAATATGCAAATGTTAGCTAAAAACTAATAATAGCAAAAGGCTAACTAAAAGCTAACACTAACTAAAAACAAAAAGTAGCAAAAGACTAGATACAAACAAAAAGTAGCAAAAGACTAGCTAAAAGTAACAAATGGCTAACTAAAATCTTAATTTCACAAGCCTAAAAGCTAAATTATCTAAAGGTCATTGGGAGCTAAAAGTAGCAAACGCTAGCTAAAAGCTAAAACTAGCATAAGACTAGCTAAATGATAAGTAGCAAAACTGTAACTAAAAGACTAAATTAGCAAAAAATAATACATTGAAAATAAAACTAGCTAAAAGTAACAAATAATTACAAACATCTTAAAGTGGCAAATGGCTAACTAAAATTTAAAATATCGACGGTCACTAAAAGCTAAAAGTAGCAAATGCAAGCTAGCACAATCAGTGAAAAGCTAAAAATTGCAGAATTCTAACCAAAGGTAAAAAAAATAACGGAACAATAACTAAAAGCTAAACCTATAAAAGCTTACATGTTACAAAAGTAGCAGAGCCGTAGCTTAAAAAAAAAGCCAAGGTAACGTAAAAAATGATTAAAACAAAGTCATTGTGCTGATGTAAAAAGAAAGATGTCTTTGCCCCATATAAATAAATTGGAAATTGTAATGTGTTTCTATGGTGAAAATATTTGTAAATAAAGTTAAACATAAAAACCCCCCTAAAAGTTACAAAAATCTAATAGATCTAAACGTTTAGCATAAAGTACCGGTAGAATTCATTAGATTGCAAAACACAGACCGAAACGTAATATTACATTTTTAAAAACAGTTTGAATGCTGAATCAACCATGAACTATTCACTCTGTAGTGAAAGTTACACCTAATCTGACCTGGTGAGGAGCTTGCTGACGCTCAAACGCTACAATATCACCTCTTGTTGCAAAGTGGACGTTATCGGGCCGCTCCATGAGGATCTTGTTCACGGTCGCTCATGTCACTTGGTATCAGTGCACCTTTCTGAGTGACCTCTGCCTCTCCTTCAGGGATCAGGTGTCCTGACATGGAGTGTGTGCCAGCGGTCCCGCTGTTGACCAGGTTGAGAAAAGACCTGCAGAAAGCTGCTCTGCCCTCGCTGAACCCCCCTGAACCCAATGATGCTAAACCAGAGGAGAGCAGGAAGGACGAGTCTCAGAATATTCACAGATACCTCTCAGCTCCAGCAGAAAGTTCTCCAGACCTCCTCGTCAAGACACCAAGGTGCTCACTGCATGTTTTGAATAAAGTTTTGTATTTGTGAAAAGGTTAGCACCTACACTGATACTGTCCCTGATACCTCACCAAGGGTGACTTTAAAGTTCTGAAGCAATACACTGAAACATAAGCTGTGTAGAGTATTGTTGTCATGGTGCATGAATCAGTTCACATTAATAAAAGTACCTGTAGTACTTTATTACAGGTGTACAGTACTGTACTGTACAAGTAAAAAAAAAAAAAACGTTTATTTTCTGTTATTTAAAGACACAACTAGTTGTTTTTGTTATGGTACTATAAATTATGTAGTTCAGCATTTCAGTTCAAAACCAGAACAAGGATGATCATCCAGCCATCCATCCATCCATCAGTTCATCCGTCCATCCATCCCATCCATCCATTCCTTATCTTAACCGCTTCTTTCTTTTCGGGTCACGCGGGTCACTGGTTCCCATATCCAGCAGTCACTGTGTGAGAGGCGGAGACTGACTGGACAGGTCTACAGTCCATCACAGGGACACATGTGCACCACATTGCACCCTGCAGATGTTGGATGTTGTCTATCATGGTGTACTAAGATTCATAACTGGCTGTGATTATCACCACTGCACCCAGTATTCACTGGTTAACTGGACATCATTATCCTCACGCAGACTCTTCCACTGGTACATTTTCATCTTTAAATCACTTCTTGGTCTGCTGCCTTCATACATCTCCTCCTACATGTCTCTGCATGAGTGCAGCTACAGCGTGCGCTCTCAGGACATGATTACCTGCAGTGTTCCCTCAGTGAGGACTGAACTAGGCAAAGGGGTCTTCTCCTACTCCACTCCTGTTCCATGGAATATCTTGCAAAAAGATCAGAAGTTCTTGACCTTGATCTCTCTAAATGGCTTCAACCATCTAAGTTCCTGGGAAAAAGCAATGCAGACACGTTCCAGGTTTTAGTTTTCTACATCGTCTTACTACTTGTTTTTTGTTACATTTTTAATACCATTTTATTTTCACTTGTTATTCTCGATTTATATGCTTTGTTTTATAATTGTCCACAGTTGTCATCACTCTGTTAAACTCAGGTCTCTCTTGTAAATTAGTCCCTGAGGCTCAGTGGGATGAACCTGTATAAATAAAGCTTGAATTAATTAATTAATTAATTAATTAATTAATTTTATGCTCGTCTGAGGCAGCGCAGAGTGATGGATCCTGGCGAGTGGAAGGAATTCCCCTCTTTACTCTGCAACGGGGCACAAAAAAAAAAAGACCTGATCGGAAATATTAATGCAGTCTAAGACAAGTCAGACATATTTCTTGTGATCAATACTTCAACCATGAACTTATCTAAACAGTGCATTCAACATTTGTTGCAGCAGCAGCACATTTCCTGTTTGTAACACACTTTAAGCCTCTTATATGACCACACTTTACGAGATTAAAGCAACTAAGTCTTTGTTTGAGTCACCAAAGATGAAATGTGGTCATTTTAATGCACATTTATCGATTGATTAATTCATAAGCACCCTAATAAATTTAAAAAAAGAAGATGTTATCTTTAAAACACCAATGTTGTGGTAAATAAATCTAATTTCTCCAATAAATGGATGAGTGCTAGCAGACAAGCGATCAGTTATGTAAGAGTAGGTCTGAGGGTGGTATTCATGTGTGAGAAAAGGGGGCAATCATTCCTTCTTACTTTGTCTTAAAAAAAACATCAAGTGATCAAGTTGCACGTCTTCTGAGCAAATAAAACAGCATGCTCAGAGGAGGTGTGGTAAAGAGTTTGCACCAGACAATAAGAATACAGAACCAGTGCAGCCTGGGCTGGACTAAAAGAGTTTCCCTCTCAAGGCGTCTCGTGGAGTCCTGGATGAGAGCAGGTGGGATTTTCTGCACGCTTCGGACTCTTTTCGTGCTTTTGGTTTAACTTGCAGTCATTTTGTTGAAACCATTTTAAAAGTAAGTCTCTAAATGTCCAAAAGTTTGCTTGATTTTTTTTTTATAAAACATGCATCAGAGAGCAGGAAGGAACATCTGGACACAGCTGGAGCTCAGACAGATTAACTCGTTCTTAATTGGAGGTCAAAACCTTTTCTTAATGCAAAGGCGGACAGATGGAGGAGTGTGTGGTGAAATGTGTATTCTGTGTTCAGCGTGATCAAAAAGGAGGTGTGTGTGTGAAACTCTTTATCCATGTTTGTGTTTATGATTCACTCTGTCCAGAGTCCGACGAGCAACAAGAACGGCAGCAGACATGAAGCTTCACGCCCTCGTCCTCCTTCTGATCTTCACCTGCATGTACCTGAGTCTGGCACAGGGTACGTAGAAAAGATTTCATTGGATTCGCAGCAGAAAGTAATTTTAAATTTAAAAATTTTTCACACAGCTTTAAAACGTTGCGGTTTTTCTTTGCATCTGCTCAGTGTCGTGCAGGCTGAGCTTGTGGAACTGAGATACTTCCCAAACCACATTTCTTTATTAATGGGAGCTGTGGTTTAAAAAAAAAAAAATCCTCTTCAAACAGAGGGAGAATTGTCTTCCAAGTTTTTTCTGCAACACTTTATACCAGTTGAATTTGTCAGGACTTGCTCCCAGAAGCTCATTTGGATTTGATGACGTCAAAAAAAAAAACACTCTTTGCTCTAATTAACTGGAGTGACTGCTTTTCCTAAACACGTTGCACAATGCTGGCACTTTTTAAAATGCTGATGAATTAATGTAAGCTATTAAAGATAAACTAACAGCAGCTGCTCAGCAGATTTTATTGAATATTATTGTTGCAGCTCAGTCTGAGCTTTGACTTGCCCCAAATATTAAAATGATTTTTGTCCTAACATCAGAGACATAGTCACCGTTGGACAAGTCAGTGTTAGAAAACACAAAGAGGAGGAAGGAAGGAGAATAATGAAATGATGAAGAAGCAAAAGTTATTATTCAAAAGTTTAAATAAAAACTGCTAAATGTGCACTTTTATGTTTTTGTGTTATTTGTAATAGCTGTTAATAACACACTGAGTGAAAACTGCTGATAGAAACATCCATCCACACATCCATCATCCAGCCATCCATCCTCCATCATCTGTCCATCCATCCATCCATCATCTGTCCATCCATCCATCCATCCATCCCCCATCAGTCCATCATCCATCCTTCATCATCTATCTATCCATCTATCATCCATCAGTCATCCATCCATCCTCCATCCATCCATCATCCATCCATCCTCCATCAATCCATCCATTCATCATCCATCCATCCATCCTCCATCTATCCTCCATCAATCCATCCATCCATCATCCATCCATTCATCCATCATCCATCATCCATCCATCCATGATCCATCCTCCATCCATTATCCATCATCCATCCATCCTCTATCATCCATCATCCATCCATCCAACATCTATCTATCCCTCCTCCATCCATCCATCATCCATCCATCCATTCACCCATCTATCTTCCATCCATCCATCCATCCATCCATATTCCTTCCATCCATCCATCCATCCTGCATCCTCTGTCCATTTATCCATTCATCTATATATCCATCATCCATCCACCATTTACCCATCCATCTTCCATCCATCCATCCTCCATCCATCCATCCATCCACCGACTACTGACCACCATCCACATCCAGCCATCCTCCAGCCACCCATCCATCGTCAATCCATCCATCCTCCATGCAGCCTCCATCCATTCATCATTCATCCATCCATCCATCCATCCACCATCTATCATCCATCCATCCAAATCCATCCATTCATACATACATCCATCCACCATCTATCCATCTATCTATCCATCCATCCATCCATCTTCCATCCATCCATCAATTTTACCTGTTTTTGCAGGGTTGTGGGGAATCTGTTGATCTAAAACAGTCATTAGACAAGAGGCAGGGAGCACCCTGGGCAGGTCTAGATATAAACAGAAATACAAAATGTTCAGCAAAATTATACACTCAGTATTAAATATAGATGTTTACAGAAATCTATAATTTGCAGAAAACACAAAGAGCAACCGGTGCAGTCACTAATGGTAAAGCTCAGGGAAAACCTGCACGGTGAGGTCAGAGGTTTAAGTGTAAATTTACAACTTTAAAATAGTCAGTCTTTTACTTTGGTTTTTGTTTTTTGTTTGTTTGTTTGTTTTGTTTTGTTTTAGTCTTGTTTTGTTTTGTTTTAGTCTGACACTTTTGCAGATTCATGATGGGAACTTGCACATGAGGGGGAGTTTTCCTGGATGTTGTTGGCTTCACTCTAACTTATTTATTTATTTTCCAAATCTTTGACATTGCCAACAGACTTTGTGGGCGGTTGGAAGACGCTGTTTTCATGTTAAAGTTAATTACCCAAAAGGAGAGTTTTGATGAAGCTATTAAACAAGATGATTGATCCCATTCCCTGGCAGTGTCAAGAAATGAAAGCTGAACTTTGTTCAGCTGCTGAAGATCTGAAAAGATTGTAACAAAGTTTCATTTCACCACAAGAGAGACAGCTTTCAGAACGGTAGTTAGCGTGTCTTTAACTTTCTGTATTTTTCTTTTGTCTCTCCAGGCTCATATGACAACTGCTGCCTTGGCTACGTTAAAACCATTGGCAAGAAATTTCCAAAGAGAAACATTGTGAGTTACAGGATGCAGGAAACAGATGGTGATTGCAACATCAGAGCCGTTGTGTGAGTATCAAACGTTATAGCCTTCACTTCACTGCCTCAAAAGTATATTTGTTTTCTTGCATTGTTATTACTGGCAGCTGCTGATGGAAAAGCAATAACCTATGATCAAGGAAACTGGTCCAGATTTGAACAGTTAAATTAAAAAATGAATCAGGTAACCATTGCTTTACAATGTTTCTGCTTTGTGCAGGTTCTTACTGAGGAAGAGACCTTTGCAGAAAAAGCAAAACACTATCTGTGCCAATCCAGCTGACAGTTGGGTACAGGAGATTATTGCAAGGATGGACTCAAACATGAGGGCCTAGGTGAAAAGTTGTCCAACATTCCCTCACACTGATGATTTTTAATGCTTTACAGACGTTCCCACTCATTTGTCTTCATAAAATCTGTCTTTGCAGACCTCTAAGGGGAGAAACCAGAGAGGAGGCGAGAGAAGAGGTTGCATTGTAATTCATCTTCTGTCAGATGGATTGTATGTCGTATGATTTGATCTTTCCTGTTGCCAACAGAGAATTCATATAAGCAGTTCTTTATAGCACAAGCATTGTTAAACTATTAGCCAGTGTATTAAAAAATAACTTTATATCAGCCATTATGATGCAACTCACTTCTCTGTGATGTACAGAGCCTGCTAAGAATGAGCCACTTTTTGGCAGCTTTAAAATGTGAGTAAATGTGACTTTAATGTAAAAAAAAAAAACACCTTAGTAATAAGCTATTTTTATATATATATAAACCACCATTAAACTTCAATATTTTTGTATTATCGCTTTGGCTGTATTTATCTGTTTTTCCTACATCAAATAAAAAATACATGCAAATAAAAAAACAACGTTCATGATAACATGATAACTGTTTTACATTAATTCAGTCCTAATGAGCTCATTGTTGACAAAAGTGATAAAACCTCTTATAGTTTACTTTATTCTTGTCTTAGCATCGCATGAGCTATGTCAAGTGACTATCTGTCCTGTTATGAAAGGATTTTCAGACAGAAACAGATCCAGTTTCAATGCTGTGGTCTCTGGTTTTTAAACCAGCTTCTAAACTTTTCACATCAGTCTTTTTTTTTCTTTTTTTTTCTTTTTTTTCCATTTATAGATGGCCTCCCTTCACACCTTATAGCCATCCTCTCACACCATTATGTTATTTTTTTTTTTTTTTTTTTTTTTTTTAATAGAGAGAGAAAGAAAGAAAAGAGAAAGTGAGACAACAAAACAACAATTATCCACAAA
>JARVJN010001057.1:22462151-22474142 GCA_031763805.1 Argolebias nigripinnis
ACCAAAGAGTTCAATCTTTGTCTCTTCAGACCAGAGAATTTTGTTTCTCATGGTCTGAGAGTCCTTCAGGTGCCTTTTGCCAAACTCCAGACGGGCTGCCATGTGTCTTTTTTATAAAGGAGTGGCTTTTCTCTGGACACTCTACCATACAGACCTGATGGTGGATTGCTGCAGAGATGGTTGTCCTTCTGGAAGGTTCTCCTCTCTCCACAGAGGAACGCTGGAGCTCAGACAGAGTGACCATCAGGTTCTTGGTCACCTCCCTGACTAAAGTCCTTCTCCTCCGATCGATCATTTCAGACTGAAGGCCAGCTCCAGTTATGAGCTCATTGGAACCTTCAGAGCAGCAGAACATTTTCTGTATCCTTCTCCAGATTTGTGCCTCAACACAACTCCTTTGACTTCGTGCTTGGTGTTTGTGCTCTGACATGCACTGTCAACTGTGCGACCTTATGTAGACAGGTGTGAGCCTTTCCAAATCCAGTCCAACTGGTTTTTACTACAGGTGGACTCATAGAAACATCTCAATAATGATCAGTGGAAACAGAACACATCTGAGCTCAACTTTGAGCTTCATGGCAAAGGCTGTGAATACTTCAGTAAATGTGATTTCTTAGTTCTTTATTTTTAATAAATTAGCAAAAATCTCAAAAAATATTTTTTCATTGCCATAATGCATGTAGAATTTTGAGCAAAAATATTAATTTAATACAATTTGGAATAAAGCTGCAACATAAAATGTGGAAAGATTGAAGCGCAGTGAATACTGTACTTTCAAAATGTACTAATGTAATGAGGGTGTTGCTCCAGTCTGTCATGTGAATATATAACCATAGCAACCATATTTTGTGCTTTACTGAGGCACAGTTTTGTTTAGGTCCTAAGGGTAATTCATTCTAAATATATAGTAAAGGTAAATGTGGTTCTCTGAAGATATTAATGACAGCTGTGGACTCACATCACCCAGCAGCAGAAGCTGAACACCCAAATATTTATGACATGTTTAAAAAAAATTACCCTGTGAATACAAGACTTTCACAAAACGCCAGTAAGAAATATTGTTCTAATTGAGGGATGACATGAGTTTTTTTAAACTGCCACTAACAAAACTCCCACAAAGGCCCCAAAGGATCCAGTGTTTATTTCGTCATAAATACCCACACTTTATTTTTGTGGCTTGTGCCTCTCTGCAGCCGGGAAACCTTGACTAACCCAAACTAAAGCACTTGGTTTTAATTAATCTTGCTGCTAAAGGATCATTTAATGTGCAAGAAAACCATGTCATAAATTAGGAGCTTGTCAGTTTGTTTCCAAACGTAAAACAATATATCTTACAGAAAAAGGTGGAAGTCAAACCACATATTCCTAAAGTTTAATTTTACACAGGAATTTGTCTTTGCGGCTCGTTGTGACCATTTAACTTGACCTTTTTGCGTTACCGTGTCATTTTCTTGGTATTTCCATTCTACAGCGCTAACCCTTCTAACTTTGTACATTAAGGATTTATGGATTTCTCCATTTGGAGTTACGGTTAAACCAAAAACACCAGAAATTTAAACACATGGCACGACTTAGCCCAAGACATTTTCTAACATTTCTTTAAATTCTATTTCAGTGGCATAAAAGTGACTTTTGTTAGGTGCAAAAGCTTGTAGGTGCAAATAAGAGGTCTTAGATCAAATAATTTAGGCTTCATCTGAACGTAATCTGAGAATGTAATCATTGTATGTACCTCACATTTTGGAGTCAGTCTAATTCAAGATGGCCACCACAGCCAGCTGACATTAGAAAACACAGAAAAAGCTATAACTGAGTCACTTTTAAATCTATTGAGGTAAAATTGGATGTGGTAGTAGCTGAGAGTTATTCAGAACACAGACTCTGGGTACACCATCTTATATCACAAGATAGTATACCGTATTTTTCTGACTATAACTCGCACTTAAAATCCTTTAATATTATCAAAAATCAACAGTGAGTTTTATAATCCATTGTATGAATTCTGGTTGTGTTTACTGACCTCGAATCGATTTTATGTGGTTATTGTGAATGAGTTGAATAAACTTTGACTTGTGTTTCATTTTGGTTAATGCGCCTTATAATCCCAAAAATACGGTAGATGTTACTTTTGATGTTTGACCAGCATATACAAGGCCATCATTTATCAAAATAAGATTATCTTAATCTAAAGCTCTGGCAAGAAAGTTTGGTGGCTGAAACATTTCGACAAGAAATATAGGCCTTTACGTGATTTAACTTTTCCAAAATGATATAATAATCAAATTCTAAAAACATTAGAAACAAATAAAACCAAAATGCATTTTATCACATTAGTGAGCTAGATGACTTCGCATTAGATAATAGGTTAAAATGTTTTAGAGAAATGTGTAAAACCTTGTTTTCAGTTTTTCATATTTGTGCAATTCCATCCAAAACGTTCAGTTAGAAAGAATATAAAGTTTGACCAACACACATTTGAGCGTAAATTAGATCTTTATTTGAAATTCTTTGAAAACCTTTAAAAAAAAAAGGCACTAGATCATTTAAAACACACACACACACGTACACAAATGACGCTAGTTAAAAAGCTGGAGGAGAATCAAACGTAACATTTCAACCTAATCATCCATATTTGTGCCGTTAGTCACAAAAAGGTTTAGATGAAAGGCAGAACACGACACTGCAACCAGTTTCAGCTTGATGTACGTGTGAAGTCCTGAAGGCCTGTGTTTTATGGGATCACATTTCACCTTCTCTCTCGAGGAACTATACAGCTTCAGGGCTCTTATGTGAGAGTCCCTCTGTCTTCATTCATTCAACCTTTATTTATTCAGGTTAGTCTCATTGAGCTTCGAGGACTCGTTTACAACTCGTGCCTACTCCTACCCCTAACATAAGCCCTAGATCAAGGCTACTCAACTGGTGGTCCGGGGGCCAAATCAGGCCCACAGGTGAGCTCAGTTCGGCCCACCAATGGGTTCATTTTTAAATAAAACTAGATTTTTAACTGTAAAACAAACCTAATTAATGAGAATAACTTCTGGATGTCCGGCCCCTGAGAGCTCTTGGCTTTCAGTAACTGTGGCCCCCTGAGCAGTTTAGTTGAATAGCCTCTGTCTGGTAGTGGTCTGTCTGATCTTCTGTTAATCCACCAAGCGGTCAGATTCAGACAAGAACAGTACAAGAGACTTTGTGCACAAATTACTTCCATACATTAACAAACAAAAAAAGAGGAAAGGTAACTTTACAACGGAGCATGAACTTTGGTGTAACTTAAACTTGAAAGTTTGCACAAAAGAAGCATTTTTAGCTTCAGATAGCCCAGTGAGGTCTAAATCTTTACTTTCATTTAAACGTTACTTTAAAAGTTCTGCTCAGACGTCTGACTTATGTCTGGACCTAGAAAGCATGGGCAAAGCACACTTCCCAAGTGGCATTACAAATTTAACTACGTCAAAATAAAAGCATGCACACACACACATACACACCTTTCACAAAACACAACTCATTTGTAGTTACAGTATTCGTGGCTCATAGTGGCAAGCAAGGCAAATTGCACAAAAACATCAGAACTGGCATTTCCAGCTTTGTAAAACAATAAAAACATTTAAATACAAAATAAAAACTTTTTTTTACAGCTGTCTTGTCCTTCTTATATAACAAAAAGCTATAATTAAAATGAAAGATGGTCATCAAACGCAACAAGTGCTGCAGAGTTTGAAGCTTTTTGCGTCCGTTTCTTCACGCAGTCAGTTTTCCCGCAAGCACCTCCATCGGTCCGCGGCCGACAGGTTAGCATGTGCAACGCTCCTCAAGTCTAAGGTGCACAAACCTCGTCTTCACCAACATTTAGCAGTTTTCATTTTCTTTGTCACAGGTAACATTTGAGTCTCTTTATATAAAAATGATAGAAAAAAAATATAAAAACGTTTAGTAAGCATATAAACCAATGATATAAAGATTAAACACTAAAACTGCTTATAGGTGTAGTTATCTTTTGAAGGGAATTTCAATGAAAACATTAAAAACGGTAACATTTGACTGTTTTCGAGGAAATTATCAGCTTGTCCAAACAGAAGCAAGTCCATCGTGCATTGCTGCCATCTTCAAACAACTCCTACCTCTATAAAGTCATAATAATTAATGTTATAAACTTTATGCACCTTTTCACCTCCATCAGTTTTGTTCTGCACAGTTATTATTCCAGCAGGGAGTTCCCCTGGCTGCACCACATGTTCCACAAATAATCAGCAAATTCTTCATAAATAACCACTTCATGCAAGTCTCAGCAGCATACAGGGAGTCCTCGACTTACGAACGAGTTCCGGACCTAAGGACAGTCCGTAACCCGATTTTGACGCAAGTCGGAACCCATAGCACGTGCGTTCGTAAGTCCGGATTTTCATTCATAAGTCGGAAAATGTATGCTAGCGCTGCGCCAAACACCCGTTTTTCAACACAAACTTACATACTGGTTCATAAACATGCACAGAACTTTGTTTACAAATGGTTGGCTAACACACTTTCATCTAAAAATACCTAAAAACACATACCAGTGCTGTAGTTAATGTACAACTGTACTGTTCGTAAGTCCGTTCGTAAGTCTGAGTTGTCGTAAGTCGAGGACTCCCTGTATCTGTAAAACTAATTGAGGTACATCCATTTACGTGTTAGCTTAAGTTGATCAGTGGCAGCCATCTTGAATTGAGTCAGAGTTATTGCTGTACACCCAATATTACCCAATATTTCAGAAAACCTCATTTAAAATCCATCCTATGGTTCATAAGATATTTTGCCAACAGATGGGCAGAGGTGATGAACAGCTAATGTTTAAAAACATTGTATGTGTTCCGTTAGTGCTCAGAGATGGTGTTGGGAGTGACTCTCAGCTGCTACCACACCAACATTTTAGCTCTATACTGTATCTGTAAAAAAAATGTCTGTTGTTCAATGCTTCATAAGTGTCTAATGAAGCACTGAACAGATGAGCTGTTCATTAGACGTCAACGAGGGGCAGAAAGTATGCAGATGTTTCACAGCTGGGTAAGAACTGATGTGAGCAGCTGTTACCTGCAGGTTTTCTGGAGGCATCGGTGACGGGGACTTGGACTGGAAGGCGTCCTGCGAGATGAAGCCGGAGTCGTGTGAGGAAACCGACGAGAGGCGGGCCGGGGTCTGCTGGGGCAGCACGGAGGAGGAAGAGGAGGACGAGGTGCGGAAACGGAAATGGGAGGTGGGGGAGTGGCAGTGAGAGCCGCTGGAGCGAGAGTCACTGCTGTTCACACTGTTCAGGCTGCTGTGGGACCACGAGGAACAAATGTTACACACAAACACACACCCTGCCCCATTAAAATACAGGTAGTCCTCGACTTACGACGTTTCGCGGTTACGAACGCCCTCCCATTGAAAAGAATTGTTCGAGTTACGCGGTTTATGCGCCTTTATACCAAAAAATACAGTACAGAAACTCAGCGTAAATTTACAGGAGGGAGGGGGGAGAGTAGCTTGACGCGCTCAGTGGAAACTTACATGGGACCTCATTGTTTGGACAGGCAGACCGGAGCAGAGGAGGGGCTAATATGCTAACAGACCTTACTGTAAAACTCTGAACCGCGCATGGAAAAGTACAGGAGACTTATTGTTTGGAGCGGAGGTTTACGAGGCAGAGAGGCTACACCTGAGCAACAAGCTAACATGCTAACAGACCTTGCTATAAACGCTGTGGACCACCACAGACAGCTCCCAGTAAGAAATTAACTCTTTTTTTCCCCCCTTCATTATGGCTCCGAATGTATGTGTTTTTTGATAATTATGTAGGGTACTGTGTTAGGATAGGCTAAGTGCTGTGTAAAATACAGTACTGTACGTATGGGGTGCCGTTTGGACCTGTTTTCCGACTTATGTCGATTTTCGAGTTACGACGCAACGCAGGAACGGAACTCGTTCGTAAGTCGGGGACTACCTGTACATATATTTAGAAAAACAAACGTTTTTGCTCTTGTTTTGCTGAGCATGAGATTACACATTTTAAAGTTTAATCATTTCAGTTTGGAGCTAAATTTTATTCTAGACCTGAAAACGAAGGGAATATTAAAAGTTAAGGGAGTTTCGGCTCCTATTAGCTTCATAATGTCATTTTCAGCCTCTCCAGTGATTCAACACAGTACTCACTCTGCATTCACTATTACTGTATTCAGATTGTTATTATTATTTTTTTAATCTAGTTTTAAGTGCAGCCTGAGAGTGACTGGGGGAGGGTCTGATTTACTCAGGAATTGTCGTAGTTTAAATTGTTTAACAGCAGCCACCATGTTGGTACAAGTTTGTAACCCAAGCGGACTGAGTCCTGCCAGACCACAATCAGCTTTACAGCTGTTGGATTTCAATCAGAACCAAAACCTGAGCCCGGTTCTGAACCCGCTGCCTTCCTCCTGCCAACCGAAACATGATGATGATGATGATGACAGAAACAGGTTTCTTCTACTCTCCAGAGCCTACAATAACACCTGGAGAGCCATGTCTTTCCCAACCAACCAAAACTTTCTAGGAAAAAGAGAAGTTTCCTCTGCGAACCACAAGGGGGCAGCAGAAAACACTTTTTTTTTTTTTTTCATTTCAAATAAAAATACAGCATTTGATAGTCACATGACACAAGGCATACAATATCAATTTAAAACAAAGGGTGGCAGAATGAAGAGAAAACCTTCAATAAGCAATAATAAAAAAGTAGAGAAAAATATGTAATAATAATAATAAGTCAAGAAAACAAAGAAGGAACGACACATGTAATCAAAAATGAAACTAGACGATCAACTATTTTATATACATTTTTGCAATTTTTTAAAATAATATTCTTAATTGAAGATGTTGATTTTGCATTTTAATTTCAGCTTCCAAGTTGTTCCACAATCTAATTCCTTGGATCGAGGTTGACCGACCCCTCAAACTGGTTCAAATTTAATGTGAATGGTAGGTGTGTGCATCTGTACAGATGTGGAAGCTTAACAAACCTGCACATGCTGGACTTCCTGGACACGGTGGTGCTCGGAGACGAGGGTGGGGTTTGGTATGTCCAGGTGCACTCCGAACCCTTCAGGTCTACAATGACCTATCAAAGCAAATTAACAGAAAGCAACCTGAGAAAAACGTGCATGAGACCAGACTCCAAGGATTAGTGTAAATATCTAAAGCAAAGAGGTGAGAGCAGCTGAACGGGCTGACGGTTTGTGGTGAAGCTGAGCCTCAGGGTGGTTCAGTTCTTCTGCCTCTGAGACGTTCTGTTGTTGTTTCCACTCACAGGGACCAGTGCAGACCGCCATGCAACCATGAGGGAACAATCCAGAAAATTAGAGCTTTTTCTGTTTAACTGAATAAATTTATAAATTTAACAGATTTATTTGCTCAAACTGGCCACAGTAACAAATAAATATTTGAGTTATGACTTTTTTCCTACTAGTTCAACCGAGGAGGAAATTTACAAGAAAATACTTGTAAATTTCCTACATAAAAATTCCACAAATTTGATATTTTCCACTTATGACACGTGCTTACATTTCTAAGTATTTAGTTAGCTTTTTATGTGTTTATTTTTTTTTTGGTTTTGTTTTGTTTATGTTTTGTTTTTTTACTAAAATTTGAATGGACAGACACCAGTACTGGTCTCATGCAGTTTGAGATCAATACCAGTACAGTAGTCCCTCGTTTATCACCAGGGATCAGTATCCTGAAGGCCTGCGATACGTGAAAAACTACAAAGTAGGAACGTTAGTACAAGTAGTAAGTACTTTGTAGTAGTTTATTTTTATTTCATACACACACATATATAACTATATATACACGCTCTTGCAATATTCTAAATGTTTCTAAATGACGTCATGATTTCAGCTCCCTGCCTCCTCTGCTCTTAACCACCTGCAAGCGCTCTTGGCCACGCCCACTTCTCCACTCTGCACACCAATCAGCTGCAGGAGGAAGTTTATCCTGCAGTGTGGGCAGAGGTGCTAAATAATTTAAACTAATTAGATTTAAATAAAATATTTCATGCCCATCGCGCGGCTCATCCATCAGTCAGCCAATCGTGTGTCATGTCCAATCTTATTTTGGAAAACCGCGATAGAGCGAGTCCACGCTAAACGAACCGTGAAGTAGAGGGAATACTGTATTTAGTTATTTTTTATGATTTTTTTAAACTAAGATTAGCAAATAAAGGAAATTAAATTATTATTTTAACTAAAATATGTTGCACTAAATGTTCGGGTTGGTGACTTCCTGCTCTCAGATTGTTTCTTTTTTTCTAGTTTCTATTAAACCGTACACTATAATCTATATGACAGATGTTATTGTTCCATATTTTCCTAACAGAGCACTTTGCTCTCAGACTGCAGGTTTACTTGTGGTTCCTGGAGTCTCCAAAAGCAAAATGGGAGGAAGATGTTCCAGTTCTCAGGCTCCTCTCTGGTGGAACCAACTTCCAGTTTCTGTCCCTGAGGCTGACACATTGTCCAGTTTCAAGACTTTCTTTTTGATAAATCCTATAGTTAGAGTTGGTTTGGGTTTCCTGAGCTGTCCTTTAGTTATGCTGCAATAGGCTTAGACTGCTGGGGGACAAAGTGACCTCATTTCCTCACTGCGGCTGGTTTTACTTGCCGTATTTGTAATTATTTCTATATTAACATGTTTTTTTTAGCGCGTTCACCTGGACCTGTCATTCTGTGTCCGTTTCTCCTTCCTGTTCCTCTCAACCCCAACCAGTCAAAGCAGATGACCATTCATACTAAGCCTGGTTCTGCTGGAAGTTTCTTCTTGTTAAAAGCAAGTTTTTCCTTTCCACTGTCTCCTTTGTGCTCGCTCAGGATGAGAGACTGCGACAAAGTGAAGATTCAACGAGTCTGCTGCGTTATTAGACAGAAAACTTTACTAACTGACTTTTTTATGTGTATGAATGTTTCTGTGCAGTGCTCTGAGGCGACTTCTGTTGTGACTTGGTGCCGTATAAATAATTTGAATAAAATAAGTTTCTTTTTACCATAGTTGTATTAAAAATGTGTTTTGCAAAGCAGAAGTTGTTTTAAAAAACATATAAAACTCTTTGTTCTAATAAAACAAAATAAATTTATTATAAACTATATAAAAAATCCACTACAGGTGGATTTGTGCAGTGTCAGAGAAAGATGACCATCTGTCTGTTGGCTAACGGCTCTGGAACCAGGTCTGGCAGCAGAAATTTACGTTTCTCAGTCAATGAAAAACGTTCGAGAGCCAAAGCTCCGGTTGGATCCATGTTTTAAAGTCCAGGTTTCAGACGGAGTTCACGTCTACTCTTCACACACAGGAAAAACAAAACAAATTTTTCACATATTAAGAACCTAAAACCACCAAATGGTTTCATCGTTAAATTATTTTAGCTGGTTGTAAAATGTATGAAATTCTACCTCCAGTACATGTAGTTGGCAGATCTTTACAGATTAATGTTCATATATTATAATTCTGTGCTTCAACAAAGTTTAAACTACTGTATTTTAAATTGTACCTCAACTATAATCAGGGATAAAACTTTCTTTGGAAGAGTTCCATTAAGAAACTTAAGTAAAACAAAACAAAAAAAAAAGATGCACATCGCCTTCTGCCTTTAATGACAGTTTTATTCCAAGATGGCCACCACAGCAACATCTGATGTTACCGTACTTTCCGCCATATAAGTCGCACCCATTATGCGTCACCGCTGACCACCCGGAAACGCAGGCCGGTGTTGTGCCAGTAATCAACTGGCTGCCAAATGGCGGATGCAGGAGCGTGCATGGGAGGACTTTAACAAGAATTTAACAAGATTAACACTTAAAAACGATCACTTGTTTGCTTGACGTTAAAGTAAAGTTGTGTATCAGTTTAACTTTTCTTTAATAAATGTACTTTAAAGGTCAGATCAGCTGCATTTCGCCTGGGCGGTGCGGCAAAATGAAGCTCCAGGAGTTCCTGTGAAAGTATGGCAAGCCAAGTGTTTCATTAATAGCCACTTTCACCTATTAATGAGACACTTGGCTTGCCATATTGATTGAGCACCCTCTAGTGGCTGAGAATGGTAGTGTTCAATATTTTCTATGTCAGAATGAATGAAATTGTCAGCTCTCAGCCAAAAATTACGTTATAAATATGAGGAAAAAACATCAATTAGTCGCTTCAGACTATAAGTCGCAGGACTTGCTAATTTATCCAGAAAGATGTGACTTATAGTCCGAAAAGTACAGTACAGTTTACCTCATTATCTGTCATTCTGAGTAAGCTTTAACCATTTTTATGTTAGTAAAGGTAAGCTAGCTGTGGCAGCCATCTTGACTTGGGTTGACTCCTAAAGTCAGTCAGTTGTAAACATAAATTTAGTGATTGTTAGATTCATGATATTTTACTAACAGACCGTGTTGCCTGTAATGATATAAACAATTGTCCTTCTAGGCAAAGATGTCACACATTCAGTCCTGATTACATCATGAAGATGACCTTTAGCTACTTCCACGCTGAAGTTTAGCTCAGTAAAACTGACTGACTTATTAAAGCTTTTTTTGTCTTTGCTAAAGATGATTAGCAGTGGCGGCCATATTGAATTGGGATGCTTCCAAAAGTTTCATTAAGATCGGTCTAGTGGTTTATGAGATATTTTGCTAACAGACAGAGACACCAACAGTTAAAACCAAAGTTTAGGGTAAAAGTTAGAATGAGTGTAGATGGGGGATCACTGTCAGCTACTACCACTAAATGTTAGCTACCGTATTCTCCGCCCTATAAGTCGCTTCAGTCCAAATATGTCTCATGAAGTGGAAAAATCAATAAATATTTCGCCTTTAGCTGCGTGACGTCTGATAAACGTTACGTTTACCTGCTCACTGGAAGCAGGCAGCTTGTGAGGGTCCATGGTGAGGGTCTTCAGATCATCTGTGAGCGTCTGGAGGTGGGTGATCTCCCCCAGCATGGACATCTCTTCATCCTGACAGCAACAGACGCAGCATCATTCCAGATGAACTTCAGGTGCGGTTGAGACATTTTGAAAGAAGAATGTATGAAACGTGCACTAGATCTAGAACAAAATGGAGCAGCGGTGACGCTCGTTCTTCGCCTGGTTCTGAAGCCTGAGCGTTTGAACTGACCACGACGGGCCGCAGCATGGACACGAAGCAGCAGAAACGACTTCGCTCCTCCACCAGCGCCCTCCGTACAGCCTGCTTCTCCGTCTCCTCCAGCAGCAGGTACTTGTCGCTGACGTCCTGCATGGCGCTGTCCAGCTGAGGCTGGAGGTCTCCACGGCCTGAGCACACGAGCACAAAGACAGAATCCTCAGAACCAGGCTGCAAACGACAGTCAGCTACGACCGCGTGACATTTTATCTACATATCTGCAAAACTGACAGCGTTGCATCATGGTTATTGTTGCTAATGTGTAGCTGTGGGGCCATTTTGAATTGGATTAATGCTGAAGGTTTAACCAAAGGTTGCATTTGGAGTACGGTTCAGAGTTTATTAGCACAGGATCTAAATTAACTGTCTAAATTACCCGAGTTGCAACCATTTTTGTGTTTTCTAGGGAAATCTTAAAAAGTCGAGTCAGGTCCTCTGGACGGATTCGTCTTGTTGAAACGTTTCGTTTCTTATCCAAAAGACTTCTTCAGTCTGAGGAGCTGCAACAAACTCAGTCTTATAAATAGACTCTTCTCATAGTGGATCAACCAGTTTGCTGATAAGGACCATCAATCTAATGACCGATCGTTAGTGCCAGATGGCCACTTGCAGAGGGCTGAGCGATACAGTAAGTATATAAGTGAAAAACTGCGAAGTAGGAATACAAGTAGTAAGTAGTAGTTCATTTTAGTTTATACATACAGGTGGTCCCCGACTTACGACATTCCGGACTTACGAACGTGCTTACAAACAGTACTGTTGTACAGTAAATACAGCACTGGTATGTGTTTTTAGATTAAAGTGTGTTAGCTAACCGTTTGTAAAT
>JARVJN010001057.1:22860503-22871581 GCA_031763805.1 Argolebias nigripinnis
CTCGCTTCTGTGGCCGCCATTTTCAGCAGGGCAAATGAGGCGCTGACGCGTCGCGTAGCGGTGACGCATAATAGATGTGTCTTATAGGGCGAAGCGGCTTATTTATGGATTTTTAAAAATTATTCTCAATAATTGGACAAAGCGGCTTATACACAGAAGCGTGTTATAAGCCGAAATGTACGGTACTGAGAAGGCTGCTAGCCCTCCTCTAATTAGCAGTTAGCTTGACTTGTTCATAAAAGATTCCTCCTTGATTCTCCAATCTGAGATTGCTCTGACCGCTGTCAAATACAGGTAAGACACTGACTGCTCAAAAGTTCCCCACACACCTTCATAAAAATATATATTTTTAAATGAATCTTTACCAACGCAGGCTACTCTTTTGTATTTTTGGTTTAGGCTAAATAAACACAGCATAAAAATATGAGCAGAACGTGTGTGTCAGTACCACACCTGGACTGTTGAAGATAATACATGCGCCAACATAAACTGCACATCAAACAGCCATGTATTTCACTGCTCTTTGAACCCTGCGGGTGGAAGAAACAACAGAAACGAGGCTTCGTCTTTCAATTGTCTGAGACAGTGGTGGTTGCTCAGCGGCCTTCGCCCTAACTACTGGGGTTGTGTTTGTTAAATGAGCCAGAGCAACACTCCGGAGCTGATACAACCAGGGGCTTTTCTCTGCCTGCACACGCTCTGCCGCCTTCCCCCCATCCTTCCCCTCCGTCAGAAATCTATATTTCATAAGTGAGTTGTGGAGCTCCAGTGCCCAATTATCAGCAGATAAGGCACAGGAAGCCCTGGAGCGCCGGCACGGCTATTTAGACGGGGAGGGGGGGTGAGGAGCTGGAGAACGAAAGGCAGGCAGGCAGTGACCCAACCCCCCAGGGTCAGTTCACCCTCACTACGTTATTTTTTCCTCCCTTCTTTTTTTCTTTTCTTTCCCTCACTGACAGCCTCCTCCTCCCCTTACCTTTGCAGGAGGCTGCAATTAATGCCGGTGGCGGCCAGCACCAGTAGCCCTGCTCAGCCCGGGAGCTGGAGCCTCCATCAGCACACGACGGCAACACGCAAGGATGAGTCCAACTAGCAAACTGACGTCAAGGCAAGTTGTATTTATCTTACAAATACAAACGAGCTCACGTGGGCATGCACATAAACTATGTCTCAAATGAAAGCGCAACAGAAAATTAATACAAACACAGCAGTTTTGTTCTAAAACCCCATAATGCTACTTTAAAACCGTTTTGGTTTCAGATGTTCTAATTCAAATCATCAACACAAGCCAACTTTTTTTTTTTTTTTTGTGGCTATTTTAGCCACTTCCTTAGACCGACACTTTTAAGTTGGGACTTTTTGCAGCCTCAGACCTTTTACTAGTCATGGGGTGAAACTCAGTGTGCCTCTCACGTTTTCAGACCCCAACAAAAAACGAACGCCAACTGCCAACGCTGAGCAAGGTCGGCCAGGGGTCAGGCACAGCTCACGGATACGAGACGGATATCGATTCGCTGGGACAGGCCGCACACACACACACACAACATTTCCCCTCCTCTGTTTCTTTCTCACTCTACAGTCACAGGGCAGGCATCAGCCAATAGATCAGCCAGGGGCAGGAAGCGCACGGGGTCAGAGGGGACAGCATTTGTGTGTGCGTGTGTGCACGTGATGATAAGACTAACAGCCTGCTGAAAGCAGCTCTTACCCTGAGCTATGTAGGACCTTCAGGGTGTGACAGTGCACCTTCAAGAAAACAGCTCTGACAAACCAGTGATGAAGTATTTATTTTACTGCCCCTCGTGAACTCGCGTCTAAACACACGTGTTTCTGTTTAGGTAATTGTCTCTTGTTGCAGTGACACACCTTGACATCTGTCAATGGAAGATGATATCAGGGAACACTTGTCACCGCAGGACGATCCGTGTGCCGCTGTCGCCTAGTGGACCGAATCAGGCGAGTCACCAGTGGCAAACTGGGTGGGGGGAGGCCGAGGCACGCTTTTAACAGATCTGGGTAGACTGGAGGCTCAGCTGGACTCATGAAGCTCCAGCAATGCATGCATCATCATGTATGTGCACGTGCTGTGTTTGACTGCCCTGCATGAGTGAATGCGTGTTTGTGTGTATGTGTTGGCATGCATAAATGCATGTGCGTACTGTATACATGAGAGTAAATCGGAGGGGAGCAACAAAGTGGAGGAGGGTAGGCGATGCTCCCAGGCAGAGAAAAGAGGCCAACTTCATCTCCCACTAAGAGGAAGGAGGCCAATATAACAAGAAACTGTACACTACACTGTGTTGCCTCAGTAAAGTTGCGTGAGATCTACTTTGATTCAAGTGTGCCTATTTTTTTTCCAAACCTTGCCAAAAAAGATTCACAGAAAAGAAATAAGCAATTACCCAAAGACAAAAAATACGTACGAATACAGACAGAAAGGCAGTCGGGGGACGTGAACTTCCCCCGGTGACGTTTTTGTTCCACAATGAGAATCCCCCGGTCGGTAGCCTCAGACATCTGGTTCCAGTTAACTCTCAGTGCTTTGACGCGTTTCCTGTGCTGCTGCTTCACGCAGCCACGGCCACGACACAGCCCTCACAAGGCTATGACAGCTTAGCGCTCTGGAAATGATTTATTATAACTCATACACACCCAAATAGACAATCATTCATCTGCTGTATATTCTAACAGACCAGAAGAGAATGACACTGTATATATATTCACAGTCAAACACTGTTATGTAGTCAAGTGCTGCTAAAATTGATCCTCTGGATATTATAGAATAAAAAATAAAGATAATGACACCATGACGTGAACTCCATTTATTGATCTGTCTTTTAACAGTTATAACAGTTTTTTTTATCGGAATAGCAGCCATTTACCACTGGATTCATACCAATGAATTGCTAAATTCTATTTGCTTTCATTGTGAGTAAAACAAAAACTTTATGAAAGACGGGGACAATAACTGAAAATAAAAATATATTTAGCTTGTGTATTTTTTTGACCAGTGGGTTAGAGTAATGTAAATAAATAATCCAACTAATGTCAGCTGCTGTTGACATCTGGTACTGAGCCACACCAAGGCAATTTCCTCCTAGTTGCAATGATATGGCAATAAAGCAGAGCAGCTTGAGTTTGATAGATTGTGATGTGAAAACTCTGAGACAGAGATTGTGTTTTGAGTTGTCAGATTTTGGAACCAACAGTGTGACGTGCCATGTCACTTACACTGTGGAAGACTAATGTTTCATTAAAACGGCCTGCTAAATCGACCAAAACGCCTTTTAGTGGGGTGGTTCCCTGTGTGGGGGAGTGGAAAAGGGTGACCCCAGAATGAAGAAATACATGAGGTACCCAAAAAAAAAAAAAAGAAACGCGCCCACACAGACCTGCAACTCTACAGTGGAAGATTGTAACCAGGTCTGGCAGTAATGGGGATTACAGGTAGTGAAAGTGAGAATGAGGGGGTGAAAAGAAACAAAAGTGCAATGAAGAGGAGATAAAGAGACAGGAAGGAGCTTCTCAAAGGCTTTCCTGCGTTGGAGGGACTCCCTGCACTGCTCACAAATTCTCTGTAAACACTTTTCTATGAAATGATAGGTGACTGGAAATTTGCTGACGTCCCATTTACAACAAAGATTATAGTAGCCCCTATCTAAATTTGGCAGATACATCCTTTAGATGCACAGAACACTTATTCATATTTAAACCAGGGATGAATTTTTAAAATGATTTTTTTTACATAATTACTGTTCCAATTAAATTCAATTTTCGCTAAGACCATTTTTCTTCAACAAAACAAAAACTCCACTTTAATTGATTTCAATCGGGGGTGAGTGTGAGCAAAACTAGGCCAAATGAAAGTTTAAGGAGGCAGTATTGATCTATGTGGAGGTTAGAGGTAGGTCAACCCTATCAGAGAATCAACAAACAGCCGCCAGCAACCTCCTCAGCTAAGCCAATCACCTTCTGACCTGGCCCACCGTTACCATGGAAAATGACCCTGAACCACAACGCCATATACTCAGCTTCTTTCTGAGTGAAACGACAAACTGGAGCTCTGCAACAAAGGCAAAAGTACTACCGGTATAAATCCTTCACATACAGCTTTTACCCATTTTACCCCATATACCAGTAGTTTGCCACATATTCATTCAGTGTGTGTGCAGGTATGTAGAAGTGCTTGGTGACAGAGATTTTATGCTTTAATGCACCTACACTGAGAGACAAATAGCAGGTATATAGTGTTACAGATTCACAAACTTTGTACCAAGATTGGATGAGAGCTCAAAATAGATCTTAATAATTTCATGTTCAAATTTCTTTGCATTTGATTCATAATCATTCTTGTAATTCTTGTGACACTAATTGCAAACATATAACCTACAAATGTAAATCTGACTTACTCTTTCCTCTATTTTTTTTTGCATTTGGAATAAAAAAATCTCAGATTATTTTCCTTTTTTGTTATCCACAGCTTCCAATTTATCCTCTACATTCTTCATTCCACCTTCCTCCTACTCCTCCCTCCCTCTGAGGCAGGCAGGCAGTGGTGGTAACCAAGCCTCTGGCAGTGTGTTCCTATCCTGCAGGAGCCCTCAGGTTTCAACCTGTCAATATCCCAGGAAGCTTCTTGGCTCTGCTGTTGCTCAGTTAACCTCCTCACCCACTGCAACCACACGAAGGCCTCCAGTTCCCATCGCCAGTCCAAAGAAAAGTACGTCACCCCCCTCACCCCTCTTTCCCTGCTCCTAAAATTTGCTCCAAACCACCCACAGTGCTGTTACATCTGTAAAGGGCAGCAGTCTGGCAGGAGCAGCAAGCAATATGGCAGCTGACGACAGTTTTCTCCTCCCCGATGTCTCAGATGTTTTGGATAACGGTCACATTGGAAGTTTATGATGGTACAGAGGGAGGAGATAAGCCCCCAAAGGAGGGGAAAGCTCAGTGGCTCAATGACATATGTTTTTTCATCTCATCATCAGTATCAAGTTCAGGGAATGGAAGGATGATAGCAAAAAAAAAAAAAAAGACAATGTATTAACACATAAGGGATTTCAACATGATACGTTGGGAGACAAAGTTAAGAGGTGGTCTTTGTATTGGTGTGTGTTTGTAATGACCACATGCACATAAACTCAGTCTCGAGTGTTGTAACAAGCGTGTGGCAGCATGTCACCCATCCCATCTCAAAACACACACACATACACGTACGCATGCATGCACACATGCATGCACATACATATACACACTTCTGCGCCTTACTGTGAGGCACCATGGCTGTCTGCTAGGATCTCAGGTTACGGTGAACCAGACTTTATGGAAGCTTCTCTTCCACACCCTCTCACCCCCTCCGCAGGCTCCGGAGGAGGTATCAAGTTGCCGGTTCAGCGCCAACCTGGCTTGGCGCTGGCGGCAGCTTATGATCTTGGGTGCCGGTGTGTATTTTATCTCCCACTCTTTGTATCGGCACACTGTGCTAATGGCTCTGCAGGTATGTAGGTGTGATTTGTAATATAGACTTTTCATACTCAAGCACACTTGTACACACAAAAATCGATCTCTACCTCCACTTCAAGCAAACTATTAGGCATATTGTGTTAGTGTCCAAAATGTATTTAAACTACAAAGAATTTTCAACCTCAATCACAAATATGATTTAATATGTTTATTTTGGTTTTATATTTATTCCCCAAATACTTTTTGTACCTCAAAAGTACAGATACAGCTTAATTAACTGAAAACTATTTTTCAAGTACAGTAATGATTTTTTTACTACTTTAAATATTTTTAAGCTGTTCCTTAAGCTACAGAAATTCAAGTGAAGAGGGAAAACTCAGGTATTCACACATTTTGTGGTGAATGACAATATGCAAGATGAAATTTGGTGTTTAAAATTCAGTTAAGGTGCTTATATGGGGGGTTTAGTGAAGACGGGTCATTTTAACCCAGAGGACACAGGGTGTATACAGAAAATGACAACAAGAGGGTTAAGCATTTTATTTTGCCCACTTAGATGGGAGTGGGCGGGATTAATGGTATACTGCATGAAATGTGTAGAATTGTTTGATACCAGGATTTCTGGTCCGATACTGGTGCTGGGTAATATTCAGGTTAGTATTGGCGATACCGATACTACTCTGATGAAAGTTCTATGTGTCTCACCGCAGATATCTGAATGAGCTGTTATCAGGACAGTGCAGTGCAGTGTTATCATAACATCTAAGTGCTTTAATATCCTACACGTTTTTGGCAACAGCTTTACTAATTGAGAAAAATAACTGTAGCCGATTGTTATTGGAGTACATACAGCTTTGTAATTGGGAAAATAAGAGATATGATATCTAATGTGTTTTTTGGAAAATCTAAATAAAGGCATCAGACATTTTGTATTGGGCTGGACAGGTGGTTCATTTTATGTTCTGTGTGGTTTTATTGGTGAAACATTAAAACACAGCTGTTTTGAATTATTAGTTGTTCTGCAGAAAGCTGATGCAAAATGAAAACATTTCACTCAAATTCTAATTTAAGGAAATAGACAAGAGATTGCTTTTTGTCTTTTATTTCCAAGTAGACCATTAAGAGGACAAAAAGTAACAAACCTGCGAGGTGTCATGGTTAAAGATGATAGAGCTGAGGTCGCCACAGTTGTAGTGTATGATGAGATCTTCAGTGGTGTAGGAGCCTTGCAGGCTGCCTGTTCGGACGCCCTCGTGCTGCAGCAGTGTCTGGTTCAAAGCAAATAGTACCTGCAGGGAAAGACACCGAAATGGTAAGGATGCTATGACTTTCTACATCCACAAATTGAGTAGCCACAGCACCGTTAATGCAAACTTAACATGCTAAATGTCAAAGAAAAACAAACTGTTTGTTTTAGTTTAATACACTTTTCATACTCTCTGACCATGCAAGCCCACATGACAACGTTCTTCTTACTTTTCTATCAAGGAAGAAGAGAATAGAGAAATAAAAAGAGAGATGAAGGAAAAGAAAAACTATCTCTTTGACAAGTACAAGGGTGCTGTAAATTTACAACACCCATTAAAACAAAAAGTAACCCCTCTTTAGAAAAAATGTATAGTGTAGCCACTGGCCAGCCCCCCAACAAAATCTCCACAGCTGTATTAGACACCAGGGCTTAACCTTCACTCTCACACAACCGCTGCAATCCCACACCACCTCTGGCTGGCTTGGCAACCAAGACTGAGCCGTCAGTCATTGTTGAGCAAGAACTAGTTGCCATTTTTTTTACTGTATTTATTAAGCTGCAGCAGATTCACACAGTTCTACATGGTACTTTATATGACAGTCTCAGCTAAGCATTATATCTTCAAACTAAACCAAACTGATTTGTGTCTATGTGTCTAATTACCAAAAACCCCACTGAGGAATATACTGCTGGAAGAGTATCAGATGATTTGTAGAGCAGCTGAAGGCCAATGCAGCTGCACAACCAATAGAAGCCCATGTGAAATTTTGGGTTGTAATTCATGCAATCATGTTTTCTCAATCAGAAATGCCTATGCTATGTGTATTAAATGTTTAAACTCCAGGTAACCTTTCCGGTGGGATAATCATAACCAAGCTCTACGCTCAAACTTGTGACTTTTCCACACTTTCCATCTAAACACAATGTTAACCAATGTTGTGGACTTCTGTTTGTTTTGGTCTACATGTTTTTAATGAGGAAAGATAACTGACTAAATATCTGTGTGTTTTACTTTCTGATGAGCCAAAGCCCCTTTCTGTTTTTATTACTTTTCTTACTTTACTTTTCTATTTGCTCTTCCCGTCCTGCACTTGAAAATTTACTCCATCCTCCTCTCTCTGCCAGAGCCAAATCTCTGCCCTTTCCTCCTTTTGCATCAGAGCTGTCTGAACTTATTCATTCTGTCCTGACATGTTTCCTCCAGTGTTTTTTTTTTTTTTTACAGTTATGCCTCTTTTTTTTTTACCCTACCAGAGGCAAATAATCACAAGCCCCAAACCTGTGACTTTTTTAGTTCATGAAAAAAAAATCCAACTTCTTTACTATTCTACATTCATATTTAATTACACTTGACATCAGTTTATGTTTTCATCTAATGCAAGTTTCTTGATTGATTTAAAGTAAAGGCATTACTGAAGTGTGATGAAAGACCAGAGAGAATAAATCTTCCGAGTGGCTACCACTTAATTTGCGAAACTGAGACTCAGGTCTTTTGGTCATGTTTCAAAGCATTTAGGGAAGAAAAAAAAACTGATATAAATTGTGCGAAAACACCTGGTCTGGAGCTACCAATGCACAACCACACATATGTAGGGGTTATTGTAACCCTGATAGTTTCAACAGTTTCTTTTGCATGGCTGATGGCTCCAGACATCACACATGTGGATGAATACATGGTTGGTTGTGTCGCTAAGGGAGTTGTTATTTCAATATTGTCTGTCTCCTGGGGAGAGAACATCTATGCGGCTGTAACCATGGTGCTTCAGTTTGTCCTGGCATTGAATGAGAGAGCACGTCAGTCAGTGAAGCGAAGGCAAAGAAGGAAAAAAAGGCGTGAGAGGAACAATTGCAAACATTGCTCTGCATTTAAGTAAATGCACACATTTGTGTGTGTGTCTCTGTGTGTATCTCATTGGTTCCCACGAGGTAGTAAGAACATGTGTGTGGGGGTGTGTATGTGTTACCTTGTAAGGCCCATTTTTCCAACACATAAAACAATGTGAGAACCAACTACCGGTAACTACTCCTTATAGAGCCTGGACCCCCTAAAAATTCAATTCAATTCTCAGTTAAATTATATAATGCAAAGTCACAACAGAAGATGTCTCAGTGCACTGTACAAAAACATTCACAAATATTAAAAAGACAATTAGTAAAAGTTAGCTAGTTAGAGAAGCTAAAATTGGAGAAATATGACCTCTCCCACCAAATCTCATTAAAACTCTGGCTGTAGCTTTTTGGATCAACTGAAGACTTTTTAAATACTTTGTAAGTTTTTGGACACACAGATAATAAACAGTTGAACCCTGAGGAACGCCATGACTAATTTTGGTGTATGAAGAAGATTCATTATTTACACTTACAAACAGGAATCTATCAAATAAGTATGGTTTAAACCATTTGCCATTCCTGTAATTCCAATATCATATTCAAGTCTCTGTAATATAATATTGTGATCAACAGTATCAAATGCAGCAATGAGGGCTAACATGACAAGTATAGACATGAGTCCATTGTCTGAGGCCATGATAATAGCATTAGTAGCTTTCACCAGTGCTGTTTCTTAGCTATAATAAGCTTTAAACCCTGAATGAAACCCCTCAAACAGATTATTTCTATTCAGATGTTCACACAACTGATTGCAACAATTTTCTCAAGATTTTTTTTTAACCAATGTTAGATTAGATGTAGGCTTATAATTGGACAGAATTCCTGAATCAAGATCAGGCTTCTTAAGTAAAGGTTTAATTTCATCAACCTTGAAGTGCTGTGGTATGTAAACATTCATTAAAGACAAATTAAGCAGCTCCAAAATGTGTATATTAATTAGGGGATCTTGCAGACATGTTAATGGTTTGGATGAAGCTATTATTTTTGACAATGCAGAGAGCTCAACAGGAGCTCAACAGCACAACTGTCCAAACATAAATCAAGTTCTAGGGACTGATGATTCAATGGACCAACTCCCCTCTCGCCATCGGTTACTTTCAAACTAATAAACACATTTTTTAAAAATGCAACGTGAAAGTAACGTGTAACACAACGCATTATAGAAAATTAGTGCAGTAGAAACTACGTCGTAAGAATTCAATTAAATTAAATTCAGTTTATTTATATAGTGCCAAGTCACAACAGAAGTAATCTCAGAGCACTGAACAGAAACATAAAAATAATTCAATACCATTTATCTGAGGAGCAGACTGCTTTGAATTTGCAGAACAAATTTTACATTGCAGAACTCTTATCTTGAGCAAGCATGAAGGCAAAAGTGGAAAAGAAAAACTCCCTCATGAGGAAGAAACCTTGGCAGAACCAGGCTCAGGACAAGCATGCTATTGGTGGATTAAGCCCCCTGTATAGCTCTGCATACATCCATGCGCAGAGGTGCGCACGTACTACGCAGAGGTACAAGCGTATCCCCGCAGGGCATGTATGCGCAAAGCTCAAATTTTACGGCTGCGTACGCAAACGCGTTGTCGCACAATAAACTGCCCGGCACCGGACTGTTTTGTATGCGACACCAATGTATTAAATTCCCCTTCTTCATCCCTGATCTGGCCTTTTCTTTTGTTTTTTTGCCAAAAGTCAAGTGATCTTTTCCTCCTCCGTTGACGCCATGACTGAAATGATGAGAAATGAACAAATTTGTCACGAGCGAATTAAAATCAGGTCCAACGTGGCTGCGGGAGGTTCTGGAGATTTCCTGGTGGACTGGTCTGACGTGTGGGCTGCAGGGCCAGCGCTCCCTGTTTTGTTTTGTTTTTTTAGAAATTTTTATTAATAACATATAAACATTGAACGCTTTTTTTTGACCCGTCAACCAATTCAGTAGGCGTGTCAGCAAATGACCAATCAGCGACCTCAATTTGTCATGAAGGTAAAGCTCCTTGTCAATGGAGCTGCGCTGCAGCTGCTCAGGGTGGATACTCGAGTATGATGTCTGAACCCTCTGTGTACAGTACGTGCGCATGTACGCGTGAACGGACGTATGTGGGAGTATACTGGGGACTTTAGGGTTATGTTGCTCCCGGTTTTATCAATGACAGGTGCGGGGGTGAGCGGAGCAGAGCGGTACGTTAGTAGCATTTTGCTCACATGTTTGTATTGCGCCTGTGCTACTGTGCTGTTCTATACCGACAGTTATAGGCAGGGCGGGGCGCCCCGCTTGTATAATGGTAGGGGAAACACTGGGGATCATTCTCAGCTACAGGTACACCAAATTTAAGTTGAATGGCTTGAAAAATGGCTGAGTTAACGCGACCATCTTGGATATTTGTTTTGAATTAGGAATGTATAAAAACTCGCTCTCAATCACAGTGTATGTGTGTGTGTGTGTGTGTGGGGGGGGGGGGGGGGGTGAGCAAGC
>JARVJN010001057.1:23324632-23340150 GCA_031763805.1 Argolebias nigripinnis
CTCTCACTCACACCTAGGGACAATTTAGAGTTACCAATCAGCCTAACATGCATGTTTTTGATCTGTGGGAGGAAACCAGAGTACCTGGAGAAAACCCACACATGCACGGAGAGAACATGCAAACTCCATTCAGAACGGCCCCTGGACCAGGATTTGAACCAGGTTAACGTGCTCGCTGTGCCACCGTGCTGCCCAACCTGTTCACATGTGCTAATAAAATAAAAAAATAAAAAATAATCAAGTACACTTAAAGTTTTCACTTCTCTACACAGAACCTGCACATTTGTTATAATAGATTATTTTAATAGATCAACAAGTGATTCATTTCAATTCACTTCATTATAACTTCATTGTCAATAACATTCAATGAACTGGAGATTTGTCTTTGACATCTGGCTCATAAAAACAACAAATGCTAAAAATGTCATACAATTTAAAAAAGCTTTGCTTTTTTAAAAAACAGTAAAAAACAATCTAAAATACATGATACATTAAAAATATAGAAATATCCCAGCAGCCAATGGTGTGTCATGTCTATGTTTAAATAGAACCCAACAGAGGGGACAAATGACTTTTTATACCATTTTCTCCTTACAAGAGGAACCACCAGTCTTCTGCCAAATGGTACCAACCTGAATAATGGTTGCAGTGGATGAGTTGGGTCATTGTAAACCTGGATAGACTTTTTTCCAGAACTTGAGTGTACAGCTCAGGGTCTTAGCTTGGAAAAGGTGGCTCATGTTAGAACTTGATGTTCCAGTCCTCTGTTTACTTCAGTGTCTTGTCTTTTCTCTCTATCTCTCTCTCTTTCTGTCTGTAAATGTTGACCGTTTTGATTCAGTTCAAGTTCGGCTTTAAATTCTGAAAGAAGCTCTTTTACACCCATTTTCCCACAAGCTCATTAACCATGTGATGGATAAGCCAATGGAGTATTTTTCTCGAGAGTCGGCTCAAATGTTAAATAATTTTTATTAGGTTTAAATATTGGAATTGGCTTCGTTGTTTGGTTAGAAATGTGACTCCGGTAGTTGTTTGATTCATAGGCAATGTAGGGAGCATTACCTGCTTATGTTTTAAATGAGTGCTTTACTTGAGCATAGAAAATATGCAAGAGGTGTCATGAAAGTCATTATTAGTTTGGATGCATTTCTGAAAATCTGACCTGTACTTGTTATGTTTTCTTTGGAACACAAAGCCCCAAGGAGCAGTTTACTCAAACTATGTTTGCTTAGTTTCTGACTGTATGTATTTTTCCTGTAGATTCAACTGGGCCAATGAGTGCAGGCCACACTCACCCTCCTTCCATGGGCAGCATGATGGGCCCCCCCTCAGTCATCAGCACCTCCAGGCCTTTATCGTCCCCCATGTCCACCCTGGGCTCGCCAATGAATGGCCTGGCGTCGCCCTATCCCGTCATCACGTCATCTCTGGGATCACCTTCTGTACCGCTGCAGTCTGCACCCAACATGAACTTTGGACCTCTCCACAGCCCGCAGGTCAGAAAACAGGTTCGATTGAAAATGTGTGTTCGATGGCCACAAGACAAACCCAACAAATCTTTAAAAAAAATGTTTAGTCATCTATATTTTTTACATTTTTGATCTAAATGTTGTTCTGTAGCCTCTCGGATTCCACGTCTAACCCTGTAAGCTATTCAAAGAAGCGTTTTAAGATGCCGTGAAATCTTTGAGCAGCCGATCTGTTGCAACCCAACTGCTTCTTTTGGTTGAGGTCTCCTTGCAATGGACTTTGATGTTCTTGGAATCTCATAAAGAAGACGGAGATTAAGGCAAATCCAAAGTGACTAGCTGGAATACCAAAGCTTTACTCCCCCCTCCACTCCCCTACCCTTCTATTGACCTTTAAACTCATTGACCTAAAGGTCATCTTTGAGATACCACTGACAAGCAAACGGACGTGAAGCCCAGCTGCTCTCCTCGTGTGCTTTAGCTTTTATTAGCTATAATACCAGAGCTAAGAGCGATTGTAAGCTCCTTGTTTATTGAGTGGCACAATTAGCAGGAACGAGACATGTAATGGCGATATCTCCTTTATGTGGTTCGTTGCATAAGTCAACAAGGATGAGGGCTTTTTGATTAGCTGCACATACACAGGTATGGTGTTTCAGTGGCTGAACTGAGGCCAGCGCTGCAGCTACGGCAGTCAGTGATACACATTTCTTCACTCACAGTATGGATCCAGCCCACAGGAACAGTTCAGGGCCGGATGTGATTGTGTGGTGCTATGTTGCTTTCAGTCGCCAAAAACGAAGCCACAGATATACTGACCGTGCCATCGTGTCGTGTCACTTCTCGTATGTTTTTCTTGTATGTCTTGTATGTAAAGTGGAGTACAGCTGGAAGCAAGTGACAACAGGTCTTTACAATTTGGTTTTTATGTACTGCCGATTAGAGATATAAACAAGAGCTATCAGCAAAAACCATGTCAATCTTTTTTATATTTTGTCTTTTTCGTGGTACTTTTTATGTACTTGTATATATTTAAAAATCAAATAAAGCAGATTAAATGTGTTGCGGTCCTTGAAGGATTGCCAGTGTTTCATAACACATTTTAGACTATGTTCATTTTACGATGAGACATTTATTTTTATTTATTTAGATGAGAGAAAGTTATTGTCCGTTTGATCCGACCTTGTAATCTCACACACCGGAGATCACCCTCATCTACTACCACACCAAATTGTAGCCTACTTTCTATTAAACTCACTGAGTCATAGTAATGTTGTGTTGATTAATGTTCATTTGTTTTGGCAACCATCTTGAACTGAGTTCCCTCCCAATTTTAATCAGCTGTAGAATCACGCCCGATATTACCGTTCTGAGAGTTCCATCATGTGGTTCATGAGATATTGTGCTAACAGACAAACAGGGTTGATGCCAATACTTGGTGAAAAAGTTTCAAGCAAATATGAGTAGCAATGTGTAGCACTTGGATTGTGCATTGGGATTAATATAGTAAGCCATTATTATATCAAATCTTAACTCATCTGTAAACTTGTCCAAGTTGTATCCAATTTACTGTTTTCTAAGGCCTTGTGGCCACGGTGGCCTTCTTGAATTAGCTTTATCCAAATAATAATTAGTTGGATGAACACAGTGTGATTATTTCCTTAAGATTTTGTTAAAATTGGTTCAGGGCTTCATATATGTACGTACTTTACTAACAAACAGGAAGAGTTGATTGTAATAGTTAATGGTAAAGTAAAAAAAAAACTGCAATCCATTAATCCTCATCATATGTCAAAATGACTCAGATAAAATCACATTGAGTGATAAATATCTGTAAAATAGAGTTAGGAATTTTTGTGTTTTTGTACGATTTAGTGTTAACTGTGTGAATGTTTATGAAACGTTCACGCTGTTGTGATCCATTTTTCTTCCATACATGTTTTGGCGTGATTCTCCTCCCACAGTTTTCAAGCTATTTCAACAAATCATATCAAAACGTTCAGCTCTTTCAGGACAATCCTGCTATGACTTTTGGTATTGGTGCAATTTTATTTTTATTTTTTTATATTTAGCCTTTTCTGGCATTTTATTTTTCCTCATAGAAAATGAATTGAGCTCATTTTACATCCTTCAAATCTTTAGTTCTGTTTACAACCTTTTACTGCTCCTTTCACATTTTTTCTGCTTCGGCTTCTTTCAGCTTCATTGTGAAAAAAATAAATACAGTAATAATAATTTTTTTTAAATCAGCTATTTTCAGCCGTTTTGTGCTTCTTTCAGATTATTTCTGCTAACTACAACATTTTTGTGCTTCTTCTAACGTCTAACAGATTATTTATGCAAGTTTCAGTTTTTTCTGCCATTTCAGTTACTGTTTAGCTGTTTTTGTACCAATTTTAACTTTTTCAGCTAATTCCACACTTTTTGCACTCATTTCAGCTTTTTCCAGCATAGCTCAGCAAAACCGTGCTCTTTCCACTTTGTTCTGGTAATTTAAGCTTCTTTCTGCTTTTTAAAGCTACTTTTCAGCTGTTTTAATGCTAATTGCAGTTTTTAAAAATATTTCCACTTGTTTGTGGTCATTTCTGCTTCTTTCAGCCCAATTGGGCATGCATGTTATTTCTGCTTTCTTGTATTAATTTAAGCTGATTCTACATTTTCAGCTAGCTTTGTAACATTTCTTTTAGTTAATTTCAGCTGTTTTTGTATAAATTGAAGTTTTTCATGGTAATTTCTGCCACTTTCAGCCTAATTAACTTCTTTCTGCTAATTTCAGCCTGTTATGCTCCTTTCAGCTTTTTTCCGATAATGTCAATTTTCAGCTATTTCAGCTACTATTTAGCAATTTTATGCTCATTTTTAAAACATTCAGTTAATTCCACATCTTTTTAGCTCATTTCAGCTCTCTCCACTTGCTTCTGGTCGTTTGTGCTTCTTTCTGCCTTTTCAGCTACTTTTCAGCTATTTTCTGCAAATGTAAGCTTTTTTTTAGCCAATTTCCTCCTTTTTGTGATAATTTCTGTTTATCTAAACCTAACCTGTGTTCTTTCTGGTTTCTTATGCTACCGGTAATTTAGGTTTGTTCTACCATTTTAGCATTTTCGCTAATTTCGGCTGTTTTCAGCAAGTTCTTCTGCGACATTTACACTGCATTTTCACAGGAAATGCCATTTCTCTAGTCGACCAGTAGTTAGGGCTCCAGAAAACTTTCTTGCTGTGTCTGGCTGCCCCAGAGGCATCTCAGTCATTTAGATCTAGAGTGAGTCATAACTGTTACATAACTGAGACACACTTTAGGTGAAAGGGGGAAAAAATAATCTTGTTTTTATGGCCTTAATCCATCTAACCCAACTCAGGCCTGTATTTTCAGCACATTCTGTAATCTTTCTGTCCTGTGATCATTCTCAGAAATGTTTCTACTCTGTTGAGTTAATTGGGCCCATGAGGATCCAGAAACTTTTCAACCTGACAACAAAATGTCTGCCCGAAAACATTTATCAGGAGCGCAGGCTTCTCAAAATAAACAGAACCTATTATCAGAGGAAGGAAGGAAGCAAGGATGTTAGTTGCTAAACAACATTTCCCTGAATGTGTCATAATGAGCCTGCAGGGAGTCTTTATTCTAATAAAGACAAAGCAGCACTCTGAATCTGAGGCCGAGGCATCCAGAGGTTCATTTCTCTTCTTCCGTCTGAAGATAAAGCTGAGGTGCTGAATTTATTTACACAACTTTTCTACAACAGCACATTTTACTTTTACAATCTATAGAATTATAACATACACACATATACATCATTTCTTCAGCTAAACAAAGATAAAACTGAAGATGTAGTTTTGGGGCCAAGGAGCAAAGACTAAAAGTTAGCACACCCTTGCAGTCCTGGGATGCTAAAGAGTCCTGACAAAGCCTGAATCCTTGATGTGATCATGGACTCTGAGCTGAACCGCCACATTGAAACAGTTACAGAGACTGCCTTCTACCCCATGAAGAACAGAGCTGGAGTTAAAGGACTGATGACTCTGCAGGACTTAGAACAACTCAACCATGCACATATCTTTAGCCCACTTGACTGTTCCAATGGAGTATTTACTGGTCAGGCAGCTGCAGCTGATCCAGACCAGGAGAGTGGATCAGTCCTGTTCTGAGGTCTTTGCTTCCTGTTGACTTTAAAATCCTGATACTGGTTTACAAAGCACTGAATGGTCTGGGTCCAACACATATATATAATATTCTCCTTCTTATGAACCATCAAGACCTTTGAGTTGGTCTGGATCAAATCTGTTGTCTGTCCTTGGAGTCAGAAGCAAACACGCAGAAGCTGCTTTCAGCTTTTATGCACAAAAGATGTGAACAAACTCCCAGAAAACTGCTGGAATGTTCCAACCGTGGGTTCCTTCAAAACGAGGCTGAAGACCCAGAACACCTTGCAAAAAGATCTGAAGCTCTCGACCATGACCTCTCTAAGTGACTTAAAACAACTGCTAAGTACATGACAGAACCCAACGCAGCCATGTTCCAGTCTTTAATATTTTATATCGCTTTACAGTCTAGCTGTTTTTGTTTCATTTTTTAATATAATTTATTCCATTTATTTTTCATTTTATATGTTTTTTTATTTTTTATAATGGTCTATTGTTGTCATCTGTGTTCTTTGTTTAAAACAGGTCTCTTGTAAATGAGTCCTCGAGGCTCAATGAGACTAACCTGTATAAATAAAGGTTGAATTGAATTGAATCTTGGTCTCAAGTTAGATTTTGTATATTAGAATCTGGTTGGAACATTCTATCAAGATTGTATTAATATAATTAATATCCAGAGTTGGGACTGAGACTCAAGAGAACAACACGTAAAAGGTAAGTGATATTTACTTACAAAATGTGACTGTTCAGGATCACTGGAGCCAGCTGTGGGAAAAGGTACAAAGTGAGTATGCTGAAAACAGGACTGTAGGTATGGTTAATTCACAGAACAGGTTGGTTGTAGATTACTTGATATTTATTTTCTTCTAGGTTTGGAGTTGGTTCCAGGAAATTCCAGATGGCGAAACAGACCAATGACATCAGATAAGTGGAGAGTGGAATGAGTGGGTGACAGGACCAACCTTAAGGCAGGATGAATGACAATTGTTCTGCTTGTATTCCTTGTAGGTGATTGTAGAGAGAGATTATGTCCAGGGGAACTTCAGACTCAGGGGGAGCACAAGGTAGAACCAGGATGATGAGGAGACTGGCAACAGGAGCTATAAGGAGAACACAGGTTATGTCAGAACACCAAAAGATCTGAGCTTACACTAGGGCTGGACACGGTACCATAAATGGGATAATGTTCCAGCAGCATCTCTAGATGATCCCAAGGGCCTTAAGTAGTGGAGTCCTCATCAGTAGAGTGGAGACAACTGTGGGTAATCAGCTTTGCTCTGATTACTATTAGTTCAATTTTATCTATACTTAGCTAATGTCTATGCTGTCTTTAATGTTTAATCAAAACACTATGCCTCTTACATCTCTCTATATATACCAGAATATTATAACTGTGAGCCCAATTGTTGGTTCTGTTAGTTTAAACAGCCTAAAGCACATGTCAAACTCCAGTCCCGCAGGCCTATTCTGGCCCATGCAAACATTAATTTACCCCCCAATATTTTAAACATTGCTCTTACATTGATTAAGAATAAAAACAAAATTAAATTAAAATCTTAAATGCATCTCTTAGATCTGGTTATTACATGTTCTGTAATTGTCCCTGATGGTTTTTATTTAACACCTGTCTGTTTCTTTGTAAATATAAAAGACAAGTTAACTCAATTAAATTCAAAAATACTTTATTAATCCCAGAGGGAAATTAATTGTTGTTGTATCTAATCATCATGGTTTAATTAAAGAGTTGTTAATGCTGATGGCTGTGGGCAGGAAGGATCTCTTGTAGCGGTCTGTCTTACAGCGGATCTGAAGAAGCCTCTGACTGAAGACACTGTTGTTCTATGACAGTCTGATGAAGAGGAATTAACTCTGCGTATTAAACATTTCATCCATCCATTATCTTTGCGTCTTCCTTTTCAGGTCACAGGGCATTAAACATTTCCTTAATATAATGAAATAAACAAGATGAAACGTGCTGGGTAACCACAATTCATATAATAATTTAAGCAATGTTCTCTTTAGTCAAAGTGGGTCTTTAGATTAAGTTGCAGTTTATTTTTTTGTGTACTTGATGCGTAAAATTATGATGTGATCAGAGTAACTTAATAATGTAAGTAATATTATCAGACATCTTGTTCTCAGGGCTTGTTGTTAATCTCATTAATCCTGTTTCTCTCTGAATGATTCCTGTTACATCTCACTTTGTGTAGATGCTGCTTCTTATTTCCACTTTCTGTGCTGTGGGGTTGTGCATGTGCACAGTAGTTTATTTAGTGATATCATTAGTTACAAAATTTTCTCAATCATCTTTTGTTTTTTCTTTGTAAGGACATTTACACTTTTGTTGTAGTCAACAAGTAAATTGTACTATAAAGATTTTATAACATTTTATCGTGTATACTGTAGTTGCTGTATTATAGAATGGTCACTGTTTACTGGTACCGGTACTCAGTTTGATGAAGACAGTCGTTCTCAGGATGGTCTATTTTGTTACTACATGAGGTGTTATACAATATATGGTGCAGAAGATGTTTAGTGATATAAAAGTACAGATGGATGCAGCCAAGACAAGATCATGGTTGCTCAATGTGTTAAAAAAAAAAGAGGGTAATTCTGGTTTCATATATGATGTCAGCTAAAAATTCAGCTTAAAGGCTAGCTGTGTTCTGCTCTGCATTCATAATATACATATTTCATGTTGTTTTAGTCCAAATAATTTAGTGTAATGCTCTTGGTTGGAGAGGTTGGATTGGTTATAAAATGCATAGTTTTGAAGAGAACATGTGTAAATTGGTGGTGAGTTGTACAATATTGCACAGGAGGGCATCGCCTAAAATCTTGACTAAGGTGCCATCTTGGCTAAAGCCTGTCCTGAAAACCCTGTTGGAAAAGCCCAACTGTTCAACAAGACTGCTGAATCTTTTGGTTGCTTTCTTTTTTTTGTGGTCACTCTTGGGGTCATATCACCGAGTAAATCCCTAAAACACGTTGGAAATGTTTGATTTCTTGAGACAGAAGCTATATTTAATCCTTTCTTGTGTCTCTCTTGTACCAGTCTCACAGTTTAGTCACCTGCTCTGAATTTAAAGAGCCTTGATAAAGTCTTTATCCTCTTAAACTTTTCCATGTTTTGTGACTTTACATACACAACCTTAAAGTAATTTACAAGGATTTTATGTAACAGATCAACAGAAAGTGGTGCTTACTTTTGAATTGGATGAAAAATAAAACATGTTTTCAACATTTTGTACAGTTAAAAATCAGATGTGTGGCATGCGTTTGTACACACACCCTGTTACTTTGATACCCCAAACTAAAATCTAGAGGGCAGTGGTTGGAGCTGTCGCCTCACACTTGGAAGATTACAGGTTTGCCTCCCGCCTGCAGTCTTTCTGGGTAGAGTTCTGATGTTCTCTCCAGGTACTCTGGTTTCCTCCAACTAAATTGTCCCTATGTGAGAGCGTGAGTGTGAATTGTTGTCTGTCTCTTGTCTCTGTGTCCTTGTTATGGACTGGAAACATATCTAATTTTCCCCTGTGATGAACTGGAGACATGTTTAAGTGTCCTTCTGATAGACTGGAGACACATCCAGGTGGCCTTGTGTCCTTGACTGAAGACATATCTATCATGTCCTTGTGATGGACTGAAAAGTGAGTTAAAGAAGAGGAGTTCCATGTACTTTTATTTATTTTTTATTTGAAAGTCATGTTTCATTTTCTTTCCACTTAACATAAATTAGGTACTTTGTGTTCTGTCACATAAAATTCACTTACAATACATGACAAAATGTGAAAACGTTTAGTGAAATGAAGACAGTTTCACAGCTCTGTAAATTAAAACTAACAAATCAGTGTCAGAGGACTGCATAGAAACTACAGGTTTGGTTCTTCACCCATGTGTATACATGTTGTGTGTGTGTATATGTGTTAATCCTACCAATGTCTGGTTTCTAACTTCTGTTTTGTAATCCACCTTTCTGACAGGACCTGATAAAGTCAAGGTAAGAAACTGTACAAACTGGGAAATTCACACAAAACTCATTGGAGATATTTAGGGCAGTTTTTTTTTCTGTACAGTAACATAAAACAGCTTTGAACTCTAAATGTTTAAACAGTTAATCTTGTGTTTTTGGCAGAAAAAACGTTTTGAGTTTAATTGCTTTTACAAAATTACCTCAAGAAGCTAGACCCAGTTTCTGAAGTGTAGACATACTGTAACTACTCATTAAAATGTTGAAATATTTTTTATTTTTACATTTCACTGAAGATATCAAATTATTCAATCTACTGGCAAATATATTTTTTAGAAAAAGATCTCTTTATACAAACACGTCATAGGCAGACAATGACTTGCAGAGTTTTTACCCCATTGAACTTTTTCACATGTTGACAAATACAGCAACGAAAATAGAATGACACAAAGTAACAAATAATTATGTATTGGAAAGAGCATGAGACAGGGTTTTCAAGTACAAAAACATTTTTAGGCCTTCATGCCCAGACCTCCCTTCAGAGATCTGGGGGGGGCGAGATGCTGTAGGGACGGGGCAGCCGACTCGGGACCCGATAGTCCCAGATTCGATTCCCAGTCATTTCACATCTTGTGGTGTCTCTGAGCAGCACACCTTATCCCCAAAATGCTCCCCGGGAGCTTTCAATCGCTGCCTGCTTCACCACCTGGTGGTGGATGGGCTAAATACAAAGATCTAATTTTTACCATTGTATGGGAACATACAGTAATGACAATAATAACACATTATTATTATCTCTAATCTCAATAGGATTTGCCTGATTAAAAAAGTTTAAATTAAGCTGTTTTCATTCATTAATTCAACCTTTATTTAGACAGGTTAATCCCAGTTACCCTTCCCAGTTCACCAAATATTGAAGACCTTTGTCCCCTTATTAATGAGGGGTTGATGATAGAGTCGATATTGGAGGGACATACAAATCTTGTGGCTTGTTTTTCTAGAGGCTTGCTTGAGAGGCATATTACAGAAGTAGAGCCAAATTTTCTGACCAGTGTCATACAGGTTAGTTGGAATTTTTCTTTTGTCAAAATATCCATTTTGATCTGCTGTCCATAATAATGTTGCATTGGTTTGATGCCAAATCTGCCAGCAACCCTGCAGGTGGTACTGAACTGAGGGCACACCCACTTTGCTGTTTTGAACAGGGAACAAAGGATGTTAATAACCTAGTAAGGCTTCACAAGGGGTTAGTCCAGTAGTGTAAGATGTAAGTGTTGTATACATATCCAATCCATGGCACTTGAGAACTCCAGAACGTAGTATTAATTCGGATGACAAATTTTAGGGTAGCATCCAGCTCTTGATTGATATGTTTAGGTTGGCCATTGGATTGTTGATGAAAACTAGATGGCAACCTTTCCTTGTTCAGAATTTTAAGGAAATATTCCAGGTGTGTATAAATCTAAAAATGGTCATTAAAAGCTGTGTCTTCATCAGTTTTTTTAACTGATCTCTTCCATAAAATCAGTCCTGTGCTCCAGAATTGTTCTTTGCTCTATTTTACTTGGAGATTTTATGTGAATAAAGCCAAAACTAGACAAGCTGTTTAAAAACACTGATAGGTCTCTAAATATGAGACAACAGTAGGTATAGATTCCCCTTCTAAGAAGGATTCTTACCCCACCCCCAATGTTTCTGCAGTTTGGTAATGAGTCTCAGCAATTGGAGTGGGCCAAGCGTGAGAGTGAGCGGGCAGAGCGTGAGCGGCTGAAGAGACTCCGACAGCAGGAACAGGAGGATCTGGAGCTGGCCATCGCTCTCAGCAAGGCCGAGATGTCCAACGCATGACCTGAAATCACCCCACCACTGTCCATCGAGGAACTAGAACCGTGACTGAACATTCAACCATGTAGACATGAAACCCAGAACTCCAGGGACTCACCGATGTATATTCTGCAACACAACGAACATGTCCATACATGTCCATCAGTTCACGTTGACTAAACAAGGAACCTCAGTGTGGACCTGATGGAACGGTTAACCAAGCCAACAAGATCAAACACCTTAGCAGTATTCAATCCAAGCAGCTCTTCTCCACCCGAGGTCTCACAATGGGACAATCAGCACACCAACAAGAAGCACTGAATCACAAAAGAGCTGTGGCAGGTTTCCCCACGTGCAGATCAGTTCCTGTTGGGTGTCCTAAATGGGTGAACTTAACACTGATCCCAATTACAGTGCTGTTTCCTCTCAGAAGACTCTGTTCTGATTGTGGTCACAAAAATAAGTCAAGATTGTGGAAGTTGTTTATACTTTTATTTTATTTCATATAGAGATGATTGGAAAATAATCTGCCCATGATTCAGATGGTCTTCACATCCTGTCTTGCATTTTGTTTTAATGAACTCTGGATGAGTTGTACAGAAATTAAGCTGTTTCTTGTGTCCTCATGTTTCCCAAACACCAGTGTTCCTCAAAGTTTGGCCCAGATCAGAACCTCCAGTAGCATTAGATACGAACTCATCCTGAGGGCAAAGGACAATGGTCTGTTCCCCAGCCGACATTCATTAACACAGGCTTTTATTTCAGTTCAGTTCCAGAATCCATGTTTTGTTTTGTTTTTTCCAGGTCTCCACATGTTTCTTTTTATCAGTTTCAGCCTTTAGGATGTATGATGTTACAGAACAAATGTAGACATTAAAACTGACTTCTAAAGCAACAATCTATATACAGTATACAGTAATATAAAAACACATCTTTATAAAATGTCTTTGAACTTAATACCAGGATCCTCCTCACCATTCATGTGTTCAGTGGACATTAACACGTTGACCATCCTCAGATTCTTACACATTTACCAGACATTGTCATGTTTGAAGGACCATCACATTTTTGCAGGATGTTCACGTTTTCATCCATTGTTCACAAGTTAGGCAGATTACAAGACTTTTATGTCTTTTGGACATTCACATATTCATGTGTTCACTGGACATATATGTTCTCCAACATTCATGTGTTCACCAACCATTCACGTCCCCACAAAGTTCATGTGTTCTCCAGACGTTCCTCTGACTTAAACATTCACCCGTCATTGTCATGTTTGATAGACATTCACATTTACCGTACATCAGATGTCCACAAGTTAGGCAGATGTTCTATTGTTCGCCGGATGTTCACGTTGGCCAGAAGTTCATTCCAATCAGACGTTCATGTTCGCTGGACTTTCACTTGTTCACCAGATGGTCACATGTTCAGCTGACATTTAAGTTATTAGCAGACATTCACACATTCATTGGACAATTCATGCACAGATTGGCCAGACATTACCATGACGTCCAATCAAAATTTACCATGTGCCGCTGTCATTCTCATGTTAAGCAGATGTTTTCATGTTAATCAGACATTCTCATTTTCAGCTGTTATGCTCGTGTTCAGCAGAGGATAACATGTTCAACCGAGGTTCACATTCAGTGGCGTTCTCATGTTCAGCAGACTTTTGCATGTTCAGCAGTCGTTCTCATGTTCAGCAGACGTACACATGTTCAACTGTTATCATGTTCAGCAGAATTTCTCATGTTCAGCAGTCGTTCTCAGGTTAGTCAGACATTCTTATGTTTAGCAGATGTCCTCTTCTTCCCCAGACATTCACATCTGCTGAACGTGTAAGATGCTTGTTCTCTGGTGACGCTGTGTCATCTTGAATTATTTTAGAATGATAGACCACAGTGAGAGGGGTCGTAAAATCTTATGCTGTCAGATGCGTCTAGACAAGAGCGTTTCTGAAAACACAAACTCGTTTTTATGAAGTTACGTGTTTTGTGTTAAATTTTACTTCCTGGTCACTTAAGATAGAAGGAGCAACATGATAGAAGTATTAGTTTTAAAACTCTTTTAAAAACACATTTTTACTCCCTGGCACAGACTGAATTTGCTCTGCACTGTTTTTATTTATCTTAATGTTTTAACAACTGTTTTATTTTTTATGTGTTTAAATGTTTTTGATTTTATATGTACAGCACTTTGTTGCAGCTGTGGTTGTTTTAAAGGGCTTTATACATAAAGTATTATTATTATTATTATTATTATTATTATTTTTATTATTATTTTTATTATTATCTGTTTCCAGACACTGATGCCTTCAGTGTTCACAAAAAACTCAGACAGACAGTTGTGACAAGCTGATGGCAACTGATTACAACCAAACATTCATTGAATGGTCAAATTATCGTATTTTTGGCCTTTTTGGGGATTATTGATTGGACATCGTACAGAGGCCAAAATTGTCATACAAATATGATAATTATCGTACACCTGGCAACACTGTCCATAACAGAAATACAGACATCCCTCTCCCTAGCTTCACATGTCAGCACCTTCTGCAAAATCCCAAAACATTTCCAGGCTAGAGAGGATACATACCGTGCTTGTCACCATACATGTTACACCGCTATAAGTTGCATCAGTCCAAATAAAGTAAAAAAAAATAAAAAAAAAATAAAAAATGTTGCTTTGCCGTATAAGTCGCATCTAATATGCATCATCGCTGATGCGTAACATTTGTTACGCGTCATCACTGACAACCACCCTGATATGTGGGCCGGTGTTGTGCCAAAAATCGATTGGCTGCCAAATGGCAGCCACAGGAGCATGCACAGGTGGACTTTAACAAGAATGTTTCAAGATTAACACTTAAAAACAATTATTTGTTTGCTCAACATTATAGTAAATGTGTGTCTCTGTCTAACTTTTCCTTAATAAAAGCACTTTCTTGGGAAAATCAGCTGACTTTTAAAAGTCAATTCATGGAAGCTGGAGCGCGCAGAGGGATGACTTGCTGTACATTTCTTGAAATTTAACAAGATAACCACCTAAAAACAATTATTTGTTTGCTCTGCATTATAGTACTGCATGACCCAAGTGGCAGACTGAGGACTGTACAGAGACAGAGTTACCAAAATTAATTCATTTATTTACATGTGCAGAGATCTTTTGGGGCTGAAAGAGAAGATGGGACATTGTATTTTAAGAAGTCTTGTATAATGTTTCATTCAGAGGAGGACTAAGGTCTTACTGAACATGTATTTTTGTGTGGTTGATGTCTGAGAAGAGGTTTGCAAGGCTCTGCTTTCCTGGAGGTCTTTGGTTTGGAGAGAGGTGAGTCCCATTGGGGAGAGGATATGGTTTGAGTTGAGGTTGAAGAGTGGTCTTCAGGCTAAACGCTTTGAGTAGTAATTGGGACATAATTAGGACAGATCGAGGTCTTAGCAAGCAAGGAGGACTTGGAAAGCTAGAAGAGCCCAGGACTTAGCTGGTCAAAGCAGATGGCTGCATGTCCTGAGCCTGGTTCTGCTGGAAGTTTCTTCCTTTTAAAAGGGGAGTTTCTCTTTTCCACTGTTGCCAATGTGCTGGCTCAGGATGGGAGACTGCAATGGAGTGAAGATTCGATGTCTGTTGGCTTCCTTAGAGATCTTTACTAATTGGCTTTTCAATGTATGTGAATATTTCTTTAAAGTGCCCAGAGACAACTTTGTTGTGAATTGGTGCTACATAAATAAACTGACTTGACTTTACTTTTACTTGGCCATGACTTGGCCATGACTTGGCCATGACTTGGCCATGACTTGGAAGTCTCATTGGCAGGACAATGTCCCAGCGCTGAAGGAGTATCTGTCTGGGGCTTTTATGCTCCTGCAGATCTTTCAAATCAGGTTCAGGTGTGTGGTGTTGGTTGATTGGTATCTGCTGCAGCTGTAGGAGAGTGTGAGTGTGGCTGGAAGAAAACAAACGTTACTACTGTAACTACAGTTCTATGAATCCAGGATGACCGCCAGGGTGCTTAGTCCCTCGGAATCCTTGCTTTGTGAGAAGATTGAGGGACTGGGTCCCGGATGTGACGTGCCTATATAGAGTCACGCGGGTCCCCGGCAGGTCACGGGGTG
>JARVJN010001057.1:23563306-23575485 GCA_031763805.1 Argolebias nigripinnis
AATCCTATCGAAATATCGAAAATATGCTTAAACTTCATATCATCGTTATTGAATAAAAGTATATCGCGATATTTATCGTTATTGAATTATTGTCCAGCACTAGTTGAAGTTGTCCTGATGCATGATAAATATTCCAGGTAGATTCAACCTTTAGTCAGGTAAATCTCATTGAGCCAAGTGGACTCATTTACAAAAGCGACCTGCTACAAACTAAAGAATGATGAACAGCAATGGTAGAATTTCCTCAAACAACAAACGATAAAAAAACATAAGAGAGAAATACTTTTTTTTTTATTTTTTATTTTTTACAAAGTATCAAAAACTAGCAAAACCTTTATGTGGTCACACATTTAGGTTTTCTTTTTTTAAACTGCACATAACACACACATACACCGGTAATTATCATGGCAGCATGCCACAACAAAAAAGGAACTGTTGTGACGCTGCGGTGGTGAAGGGCTCTTCTGTAAAAATGTATTGCACCCTGCAGAACAAAAAGCAGCACACTTCATGTGGAAGTTGTTGTGTTGGGCAATGTTTTATGAGTCACAGAATAACTGCTCGAATGAGTCTGGGCTGCAGAGACATCTGAATCTTGGGAGAGCCACCATGGAAAGAAAGAGTCATGCCAAAGCAATGGGGGCTGGATTTATCCTCAGAGATCTTTGCAGCATGGAAAGCATCATGTGGTCTTGTGGAGGCCGAGCCCTGATGTGATGCTGGAGACACCTCCCTGCGAGGGGGCGGATGCTTCTGCTTATATAGCCCAGGGCCGCGCAAACAGGATGTGCAGAAAGCAGGAAGAGCAGTGGCACAGCTTCTTCACACCCAACATCTGACTTCTGTCTTCAGCAGGTAATAAGCCTCTCATGTCTTCCGTCTGAATGTTTATCTTACACCGGCGTGAGCTCAGTGCACTCATGATGATGGGCATCGCACTAAACCAGTTTGTCAAGATTTTTAGTGATTTTTTAAAGACAAAAACAGCATAAACACTGTTTTCTGTGATGCTGCCAACAGTTTCCTGCACATTAAGGCCCACCCCCGTTGGTGACTGTGGAAAAGGCTTTTATTTTCCACTGTGGCATGAATGCAGTGAACAATAAGAAGTATGTGTGCACTGTGAGTGTGGAGAATGGGCCTTCCTCGCCAAAATACACCACAGCCGCTTGAAAGTACAGTTTGGGAGGAGGTGGAGACACACCCTGCTGCACGAAATCGTCTTCTTTGGAGAGCCGCTCAGTAATTACATTGCTTGTTCCACAGGTTGAGCAGCGCTGGCTGAGGGATAAAGAGAGGGTTATTGACTGTTCCTACGTGGAAGTAAAATATCAACCACATCAAAAGTCCCTTTCTATCAGTCAAAGGATGAAAATGTTTGTGTCAAACTGTATATATTTGTGTCTCGTGTTGATATCGTTGCTGCGACTTGAGAAAGTTCTCGTCATCCATGACATTTGTCTCCTCAGACCCAGAGCATCATGGTCCACAAAGAGTTTGAGGCTGCAGGGAAGAAGCCTGGCTTGCAGGTGTGGCGGGTGGAGAAAATGGACGTGAAACCCGTTCCAACTCAGCTCTATGGCGACTTCTACATCGGCGACGCCTACATCGTGCTCCACACCACCCCGGCGCCGTCTTACGCCCTGCATTCATGGATTGGTAAGAACGCACCGAAGATCCCTTCGTATAACCGCTTGTTCACTGCGAAACACTTTTACGTCCACCTCAACTCCTTTTGCTTGTTTCGTTGATCGCGCTGCAGGGGACGAAGCGTCAAAAGACGAAGTTGGAGCCGCGGCCATTTTCCTGACGCAGATGGACGACCACCTGAAAGGCGCGGCGGTGCAGTTCAACGAGTTCCAGAACGAAGAGTCCGTCGTTTTTCTTGGTTACTTCAAGTCTGGAATCAAGCACAAGGTAAAAAAAAACGAAACTTTATGTTGGGTTTTCATTTTATATGGGAAAACTGAGATTTTGTGTAGAACCAAAACAAAATTTTTGTACATGCCCGTCGAAGGACGTATTATGGTATGGTCTCCATTTGTACGTCTGTAAATGCTCTTGATCCATAACTTCTGATCCACTCAAGATAATTAATGAAACTTGGTGCACGTTTGTAGCATCGTTAGCCAGTTCTTATCCCTCCAGCTCTGAGGTCAAGGTCACAAATCAAGGTCAAATGCTATATCTTTGCTTGTCATTGCTATAGATTGCTGTATTTCTGTTTGCTAGTTTGTCACAACAAAAGTCAGAGTTGAAAATTTAAATAAAATCAGCTAAATCAGCGGATGCACAGTGAAGAGCTGTCCAGAGAGAAAGGTCCAGACTGTCCTCTGGCAGCTCTTTGTCTTCTCTGTGTTTCCATGGACAGTTTCTCTGGAGAACTCAAAGACAAACACTGTGCCAAAACACAAAATGGCTGAATGAACCACATCTGGGAACTTGTGGAAAAACCTTTGAGCATCTTTGCCTTTTTGTTCACTGAACACTTTAAAATAATAGTAATAACAATAAAAATGTTAGGAAGGATTTCACAGCAGAAACCATTGTTTTCAGATGTTGTTCTGTGTTGCCATGACTTTCACATTCATTTAAAATTTGTCAGCTTTACATTCATGTGTGACAACTTATACCACAAAGGTGGACTCTGTTTGCTGAAATAATGTCCACAAAAACCAATTAAATTTTTTTTTTGCTTTTATAAAAGTAAACTAAATGACTTTTTAAAAATTAAACACTAATTCATAAATGAAGTCATCCAAAGGCACTGTTACAAACAATTCCAATGCAGTCTAGTTCTAGTCCAAACAATGAGCTGAGATGAAGACTGTTGTCCAAAATAACTCCACATTTTTTAGATAATTATATTATTGTATTTATTCTAAAGTTTGCATGTTCTCTTGTGCACGTGAGAGTTTTCTCCTGTATCAACACACTGACCAAAAACATGCACCTATCCATTGTCTTTACCCGCTTCGCCGCTTTTGGGTCACAGGAATCACTGGTGCCCATATCCAGGAGTCCCTGCGAAAGGCAGGGGACAACCTGGACTGGTCTCCAGTCCATCACATAGAGACAAACGACCACTCACTCTCTCACTCACATCTCGGGACAATTTAGAGTCACCAATCATTCTGCATGTTTTTGGTCTGTGGGAGGAAACTGGAGTACCCAGAGAAAACCACGCATCCACAAAGAGAACATGCAAACTCCATCCAGAGTAGAAGACCACAGAAATATTGAAAAGTTGGAGGTGAAAGTTTTAGTCTACTTTAACTGTTAGTTTTTCATTAAACAGGACGACAGGGACCTTCTGTTAACCATGATGGTTTGCACAATTTAAAATGATTTATTAGTTACGTATTGTGGGAATTATTGTATTTCTAAAGGTCTAAAATCTAGAATCTGCAGTATAAAACCACCAGACTAGAGAAGCTAAGACTTTATGTTTGCCCAACATGTTTTGAAAGAGTCTGTCCAAATGTCATCTTTGTAACTCCTCAATAGTCATCACTTCCTCTTGCTTACTTCCAGCGAAGCAGGAAAAGGCTGAGGGCCTAGCTACTTGTTACGGTTCTACATTTAGTATAGTCATCTAATGAATTACTAAATGGATTTCAATGGAAACATTCAGAAATGAATGGGTGTGACCGGTAACATCTGAAGCCAGTGTGATTCAAGATGGCCACAACAGCAAAGCAATCATAGCAAACACAACAATAGCTACAACTCAGTCAGATTAACAGAAACAGTTCAGATTTGGTGTTAATCTGAGCCTGATCCCAGTTTAGACTGTGTAAACTGATGGTGCAACGTTTGTGTTTAAAATGAATGGATGGACAAACTGAAACAACTCCCATGTATTTGAACTTATGTACTTTTAGGTTTCATGTGGGGCAATATTAAGCGTAAATCAATGACACGCTATTTATGTCTTATTGTAAAAGTCACTGACAAAGTTTTGGGACAACTAAAGGACAATAAATAGTTTGTAAACTGCTGTAAAGCCTTGAAGCTTGTTTTAGTTTTTACTATATACTATAGCATCGTCTGCATACACTTGCACTGCAACATCCTTACAACTTTCAGGAAAATCGTTAAGATGCTTGTAAAAAATACAAACAAGTCTTTTTAGGACAATTGCAAAGTGCACTTTTTTAATTTAAAAAGTTGATTTGAGTTCACTGACTGGCACGTTGGTCTGATTTTTTTAATTACTGGCAGATTTTTTTAACACACCTATCGAAAGATAGACGTATAACGGTGTACTGTAGTCTCCAACATCTGCTCAGCTCATGATGATTTAATGAAACTTCATGCACATTTGCATCCTCACTGGACGGAGTGGTGCATACACTTTTCATAGTTTCAAGGTCAAGACCAAAAATCAGTGTCAAAGATTATACAACTTGTCCAGACCATTACCACTGATCGTTGTATTTCTGTGTAATAGTTTGCAGACAGGCGTGCAAGTATGCGAAAGTCTTGTTGTAATTAGTATTGATTGTCCTTTATTTTTAAATATATGCTTGTGTACTTGATGGAATATTTGTATTTATTTTACAGAAAGGCGGCGTAGCCTCAGGCTTTCAACATGTGGTGACCAATGACATGAATGTGAAGCGTCTGCTGCATGTTAAAGGCCGCCGCTCGATCAAAGGCGTAGAGGTGGACCTGTGCTGGGACAGCTTCAACAAGGGCGACTGCTTCATCATTGACTTGGGAAAGGTAACCCTGAAGAAAAACTAGACGCTGAAACGAAATCCCGACAACTTTTTAATCTTCTTTTTGTTGCTAAAACAACAGGACATCTACCACTGGTCTGGCAGTGAAAGTAATCGCTACGAGCGCCTCAAGACCACTCAGATGGCCAACGATATCCGTGACAATGAGCGAAAAGGCCGTGCCAAGGTGCACATGATTGAAGAAGGTTCTGAACCAGATGCTGTCATTCAAGTGAGCTTCTTACTTTCTAACTTTAAGCAGAAAACATTTGGCATGGTCTTTTATCTTGTGCAACAGAATCCTTAGAAAACATGTCAACAGCATAACCGTGCTTATTTATAGGAACTTGGACCAAAGCCGGAGCTCCCTCCAGGGGACAGCGATGTATCTGAGGAGAAAGCCCAAAAGACCAAGACATCTCTGTACTTGGTAATTATTGATGCACAATACTTTTTCAGGTCTCTCTTGTAAACGAGTCCCAGAGGCTCGATGGGATTGACCTGTACAAATAAAGGTTGAATTAATTTTCAAGACTAATGCTAAACATACTTCTATACTCCCATGAATTTGTGTGTACTCCAGCTGTGAAGTTGGCATGGGGCTCCACACATATCCACGGTTATTTCACCAGTGGTGCCTCCCCCATGCCCACCCAGTATTTTTTTTATTTTTTTTTTACTTTTATTCTCTGACAGTCAGGAATATACTTTGATTTTTTTTTATATACAAACAACAAATCTGCTAAAAAGATAATCAAATAACTGACATAAAAAAGTTGAAAAATAATTACAAAAATATATCTAATTGAGACGCATGCCAAAGTATTCACCTGTATTGGTTTGAAGGCCAACCCTTACCATCAGAAGACATGATTAGGTAAATAGGATCCACCTGTTGGCAATTTAAGTGTCAGATGATCCCAATTTAAATACACCTGCTTCAATAACCCTTAGAATAAATACCAGTGCAACACCTTTATGTAATAAGCACCAAAAGCAAGAGACAGCCTGAAGCATGAGCTCCATTAAATCCAAATGAAACAATGTTGCTTTAACAGAAAACCTGTCGAGATAGAGTCGGCCTCCACCCTGTGACAAAACCAAGTAGCTCTCCTGCATCAATGGTAGTATTTGTTCATTTTGTCCATCAAAGACAACACAACTGGTGCAAACCCAGCACTTCTCAACAAGCTGAGACCACCGTCCTTTCAGCATGGTGGTGGCAGCATCGTTATATGGGGATGGTTTTAATTGTCAGAGTCTGGCAAACTGGTCAGAGCTAAAATAAAGATGACCAAAACTTTTACCACCTCCCAGCAGAACAGACCCTGACCACACTGCTGAAGCAGACCTCCACTGGTTCAAGGAGAAACTAAGACATGACCTGGAATGACCCAGTAAAAGCCCAGACTTTAGTCCAAATTCTAATGTGGAACCCATCTAGGCTAGCTTAAAGTAACTGGGGCAGTTTGTGTTGAAAAGTGGCAACCCCACTTTATGAGGACATTCCTGTAGAGACTTTCCACTGAAACTGTTGCAGAAAGTGGAAAAAAAACTTATCCACATACTGTTTTCAATTGTATATTTTTAGCAATTTATTTCCTCATTTACTTGAATTATTTTGAAGCAAATTCATTTTTGAAACTTGTGATCGAATGAAAAATCCAACGAAATTCCCGGTTATGAAGCAACAAAAGAGAAAAAAGGGGCAAATGCTTTTATAACCCTCTGCATAGTATCTATAAGCTTTGAGTACTAGTGAACATGTTTTTAATTATCCCTGTTCTTTTCCAGATTTCCGATGCCACTGGTCAAATGTCTGTAACTTTCCAGTCTAATGGCCCCTTCAAACAGGGCATGCTCTCTCAAAATGAATGTTACATCTTGGACGATGGAGCAAACAACAACATATTTGTCTGGAAAGGTGATACATTTTATTCATCAGTGCACCCCATCTGAGGTTTTTGTCAATTTGAGACAAACCAACAGATTCTTGGTTTTTAGTTTGTTAACTCTGATCTCTGAAACACATCTCATCCTGCAGGAAGAGATGCAAATGCAGATGAGCGTAAAGCTGCAATGAATGCTGCACGCAAGTTTATTCAGGACAAAAATTACTCCCCAAAAACAAAGGTAATGCAGACGTCAAAGTCATCTCCAATCCCACGTGTTTTTAATGAAAAATCATCACGACTGTTGTGTTTGTGCCGAGCGCAGGTGCAGGTAATCCCTTCAGGAAGTGAGACCACATTGTTCAAGCAATTCTTTTTCAAATGGCTGGAGGGAGAGTCCACAGGAAAGACTTACACCGTGGGTCGCATCGCTAAAGTGGATCAGATTCCCTTCGACCCCTCCAAGCTGCACAGCAACAATGCCATGGCTGCCCAGCACGGCATGGTGGATGACGGCTCCGGGAACGTCAAGGTACTCTTCCTGTTTTTACCCACGATCGCACTATCACAAAAGCACACATGTGACAGTGTCAGGTCTTCATAGATCTGGCGCGTGGAAGGAAAAGATAAAGCGCCCGTGGACCCCTCCAGTTATGGACATTTCTATGGTGGCGACTGTTACCTGGTGCTTTACTCCTACCAAGATGGAGGCAGACAGAAGCACCTCATCTACACCTGGTAGGTGTAGCTTCCTATGTGACCTGATGCAGCTATAACGTCAGCAAAGATAACAATGTTGATGGACTCTTATAAACAACAACTTTACGTTTTTTCTGTTAAGAACCTTCTCCATACAAATAATATTAACCAATAAAAAAATACATTTTCACTCTCAAACCAATAACGACAAAGTGGTGTCAAATTGTTGGGTCCATTTATCACACAAATAAGAAAGGAATACTTCAAAACAGTTCCTACATATAACAGAATAAATGAAAAAAATATATATACAGTATATACTGTATATGTGTATATCTAAAAACTTTGCCAAAAAACTCATTAACAGAAATTATGCCGGTGGATTATGGTTTGCATACCAATGCATCCTTGGCTGCAATGCTGCATTGAAAATAACTTACATTATGCAGACGATTCACATTAATGACCATAAGTTTCTGATGTCATCTTGCAAAGTTTTTTTAAACATTTATTAGTGCAAATCTTTTCAACTACGAGGTATCCGAGGTTTTTCTTCAGTCAAGCAGAACTCATAACTGGGATGTGTGCTGGCCATTTGGTAACCTTCCTTACTTACCTTTCCTTTGGACATGCACAAAAAAGTCCACCTCAACTTTTGCACAAATAAATCAACTGCAGATGTGTTTATTTCAAACCCCTTTATTGTATTTGATTATTTTATATCTGCAGAGTATTGTCCCAAAAACCTAATTATTGTTAATAAAATCCTGTGCAGCTACAGTATGTGACGTGACGTGAATCTTTTATCTTTGTAGTGGACCAGACCCTGGTCTCTAAGACTCTAGTGATACACCTTCATCTCTCTGAACTCTATTGAAACACATTAACACTGTTTTATTTTATTAATTTGAATCAAGACACAAATTAAATCACAAGAGACTCTCTTATTCTTTTACTTTGTGTTAATTCAATTATATCAAACGAATAACCTTGTGTTAAGTGAGCATTATTGAATTCAATGTTTGATAGTCAAAGACTCTGTTTTAATTCAAAATGGAATTAACAGCTGAACATCCTCTTATTTGAATGTGTAATGGTGCACTGCACTTTTCTCTGAAACCTGCAATGAAGATACAGTGACACTGTTTATCTCATTTTTTGGTTAATGTAGATGTTAATGTAGAATTCAGGACACTAATCACGCAACAAGAGACTTTATTTTTGTCCTAATTAATAATCAGAAGAATAATCTCTGGTTTTGTTATTATCATCAGTAGGTTTCAAATGTGATACTGTAATGACGTTGTTTAATCAAAATGACAGGTCAACAGTGTTTTTTAAAGTGTTAAGACAGTTTTTAATCAGTTTTATCGTAAAATGAATCAGTTTTATCATAAAAAGCAGGCGCCTTAAACTAACACTTTTATCCTCCCTTTCTGACATAATTAACATTTTGACCTCTTCCTCTGATGTCACTCTCACGCCCCCTTCCGGTGCCACTGGCCAATCAGGAAGGACTCAGTAACTGGGGCAAACTCCCAGTAAAAGCTCTGACTTCCTGCTTCTTTAGTCTGCTGGAGGAGTTGAACTATGATGTTTCTCCTAAGAATTGGATGAACGTCAGTCAAAATGCTAATGACCACGTCATCAGTTAAAAACTTATAACATGCTAGTTATAATTCCGCTTCGGGCGTACAGCTCCAACTTGAAAGAATTTTCCTCTCAAGGAATACTTTACTCTGAAAATCAACCGGAATTGACCATTACTTTGGTCAGATTGACGCGGATCTCAGTGAGCCGCCGAAGAAGTAAACATGCCGAAGTCCAGCTCGGACATAACTTGGATTAAAGTCCTTTTGGCGTCTAAAGGCTGCTTCCATCTCTTACTGGAGCTGAGGATGAACTAATCTTCGCAAGGTAAAGAGTTGTGATTGTTTACGAGCTGATCTGGGTCTAGCTGATGTCACAGAGAGTCGCCATGTTCTGGTCAGATTTTTATTCCCAGATAAACTTTTCTTCCTTCCTCCTCATGCTAAAACCTCTCCTTAAACTTTAACTTTATTCTTGCCAGTAACTAAACTTTAAGAAATATTTGCCTACAGATAAAAAGTAATATGTCATCTCATTACTTGTTCTGTCGTTCCAAATTTGAATCTGTCGACTTTAAGTTTATATGAAAATTGATCAGAACCAATCCGTTATACACAATTTGATGTAATTTTATGATTCTGTTAATAAATGGTTCAGTTCTGCTAAACCAACATAAATGAACGTTTCATGCCTGTTACATCTCATCTGACCACACAATTTATTTGTAAATTCTTCAAAAAGAGAGAACTCATGAAATAATTGTTGATAAGGTTTGTCAGGTATAACCTGTTCAATTCTTACATCTAGTGTGTAAAACTGATCCGTAAATCTGATCTCTCCTATACAACTACATAAAGATGATGGATGGCTGAAATATTTGTTCCTAGATTTTTATTTTATTGTTTTAGAGAAATCCACACACACACAACAGTGTTTTTTCCACATCAGTTCTGGTCACGTTTTCACAAAGCTGTCGGCTTTTCAAACACAAGGTGAGTTTCAACCCAAATTTTAAAGCTCAGCTTCTCACGTAGCAAATCTAGAAGCGCATTTAACACCTTGTACAGGTTGTAATCTTTAAATACAATGAGATTTGATGTGATTTACAGTATCAACAATAGTCTTTTGAAGAGTTCTTCATTTGCCTCTGTGAGTTTTCCTCGCCTGGCTAAAACAATGATCTCATTGTTTTGAGAAATAACCACAAATAATAAATTTATTAATATTTATTATATTTTAAATGTTGTTCATTTTATTTTATGATGAACAGAATCACGTTTTGATGAAGATGATTAGCTTTTTTTGAAACCTAATCCATAAAGATAAAAACTTGTCCGTGAGATGGAGGGACATTTGAGGACTAGAACGTGCACATTTTGGACCGTGAACACAGATGGTTTGAGAGGGGGGTGAAGGAAGCTGTTTATGTTCAAGAGAAAAAACATCTCTTAACTATTAGCTCTGGCAAGATGGCGCCTGTGTACGGCTTGACTTCTATTCCGTCTCATCTGTCTCACATTCTTGTGATTTGTTTAGTATTTTATTTTGCTTTATCTAGCCTGTCAAACAACTGTGTCTTGGCTGTAAAGCAATATCATTATGATTGGCACACTCTATTTTCTGTAAAGGATTATATGGAGGACGCCTGCGTTACCTGGGCCAGGTATACAGAGTTTTTCACTCCACATTTTGAATGCACAACATCATCACCCAAGTACCTGCTGCTGGCAAAGCGCTGAGGCCGAAGAAGGAAGCGGGGATCCAGAGCTGGTGTCCAGACCAGGATGAGGAAACAATGAGGGAAAATATCATGGCTGAGCAGGTCCAGCTCTGCTGGAAATGAGCGCTGCCTCCGGCTAGTACCAATCTGCGAACCGACCCTGTCCTGTGCGCCTTCCCCGTTCTGTGCGTCACCAACCCTGTGGCACTCTGATCAGATCTTCCCAACTCGTCAAGCCAGGCTCCCCACACTGTGTGACTGATTCCTTCGAACCGTCTCCTGCCTGGAGAGGTATGTGGATGGAGCTCGTTCATCTCTACAATGTCCAGTAGAATGCACCTGCAGCTGTGCGCATAAAACCAACACGGATCACCCTGTTGAATGCTCGCTCCATAGCGAATAAAGCTTTTATCCATGGGGATTTGTTCAAGGAAGAAAGTCTGGACTTCATGTTTTTGATGGAGACTTGGCAGCGGGGACAGGAATTTATTCATTTGAATGAACTATGCCCACCAAACTGTTCAGTGTTTGAAACCCCGTGGGTTGCCAGGCGAGGAGGCAGACTTGCGGTCATCTATCAGGACTGCTTTTCCTGCCAGCTCATGAAGCTGGATCCTTTCAGCTCTTTTGAACTACAGATGACTAAGGATCATTGACTCATTTTTATTGTGTTTTAATTTACCGTCCTCCTGGTCCTGCCCATGCGTTTTTAGAGGATTTTTCTGAATTTTTATCTTCTGTTATTAAGCTTGAGAAAGTTTAAATTCTTGGAGATTTTAATATGCACATTGATGACCCATTTTGCAATACAGCATCAGAGTTTTTGTCACTCACAGAGGCGTTTCATTTTAAACAGCATGTTTCTAGGTCTACACATAAGAAAGGCCCTACTTTAGACCTTGTCTTCTCTTTTGGTCTCATCAATGACCAGATGCGTGTGGTGGACGTTCCTTTCACCAATCACGGCTGTATGTATTTTAATTTGTCTTTTAACCTCAACAGTTGTACTCATAAAGTGCTTTCTCAAAGGCGAATTATCAATCAAACTGCTGTTGAGAAATTCTCAGAATAATTTGAGCCCAGTTGTTTTGTTAGTTGCAGTGATGCTGATTCCATTGTGGAGTCTTTTAATAGCCACTGCCTGTCTTTCTTAGATGAGGTTGCTCATGTAAAGCACAAAATATCCTCTCGTAAAACTCTTGTCCTTGGAGAAATGAGGAAATTATGTTGTTCAGAAGTCTCATAATCTGGATTTTCTCTGTATCACAGAGACTTGGTTGAGTGAGGCTGAGTCAGCTGTTCTGTCTGAGCTTTTGCCAACAGGCTGCTCCTATTTTAACTCTCCACGAGCATCGGGCCAAGGAGGAGGAACTGCAGCCTTGTATTAAGATGTTTTTGTTGTAAACAACATTTTAAACAGCATCACTTCACCAGCTTTGAGCTGACCACCTTTTAAGTGGGTCGTTCTGACCCGACACTCTGTGCCATCATCTACTGTGCACCCAAAGATAATAAGGATTTTATTGGGGACTTTTCAGACTTTCTCTCTGAGAT
>JARVJN010001057.1:23799515-23815836 GCA_031763805.1 Argolebias nigripinnis
GACTAAACACATTTGTGAGTAAATCATCGTACGTACTGCACACACATTTTGTGTGCAAGGTAAAAAAAAACATCCCTAGAGCTAGGCTACCAGGAATCAGAATACACAGGGTCCCAGTTACATCCAAAAATAGCAAAAACATAAAGTATGAAAAAACTGTAAGGATCAAGATATACACTAAAATACACGCTAATCAAACGTCAAATGGTACTCTGAAAGATCTAAAATATACGCTAAACACTAATAATGTAAAATAATACTGCATATCAACAGCAGCCTGAACATGAGTCTGCGGTGAGCAGATGGGTATGAATGAATACAGCCGCACAACGCCATCTGTCAGTCAATCCAATAGGCTCATCAGCAACTGACCAACTGGAAATCATAATATTTCACTAAGTGAAACGCCCCTTACCTGCAGGAGCTCCACCCCCTTTTCCTCCAACAACATTGTCAGGTTTTGCATTACAAACACTTTTCAGTCAGAGAGATTTTGTGAAAAATCATCAGGAAAAAAATGGTTAAACGTTGTCATTGGGGAACATGCAATTCAGACACGTGTTACCCCGAGCATTTAGAGGATGTAATGCAGTTTATTCCATTTACAAAATCTAAATAGAGTCTGGAAAAATGTGAAAGATGGATAAAGGCTGGCGGCCGACCTCATGATCAGCTGAACGCAACCGTTATAAACAGGAAGCACCACATGTTCATCTGTAAGAAGGTAACTGCAGCTAAATCCTCCATTTTCTGTCATAATTACACTGTATGCTTAATGGTTAAATTAAAGGTTAATGCTTACAGCTGGTTGTGCTTTGTTTTTTATGCGTTTAATATGTAGATATATGTGGTAACTTCTGGTTGCATAAGTTTAGTCTTTGTTTGTTATGATCTGTTAAAACTAAACCAATTTTGCACAAAGCATTTAATAGGTTGTGTAAATGTCAAATTTACACACTCAGACTGAATTTCACAGTGAGTTCTTGCCCTGTGTTGTTCTGTGGCATGAAAACATCCACTCCAGAAACTAGTTTAAGTTATTAATATCTTGGAATGTTTTTGCCTGACTTCTTTACCTTAGTGTTGGCTAAAAGGCAGAAATGCCTCAGGTAATGTCTTGAGCTTCACTACCTCCACCATTACAGCTATCTTGTTTGTTGGAGGGTTACATGTCCATGTGGGCGGAGCAATCTTACAGTTCACATCATGTCAGTTGAGAGTAGAGCTGTCATTTCTAACCCGGGCCCAAAGCCCGGCCCGACCTGACTTGAATTCGGGCCAGGCCATGATGATGTGCTGGATGGGTAGGCCGGGTCGGTGTCAGGCTTTTGATTGCGTCAGCGAATCAGCCACGATCCAATTATATGAAAACATGGCCTACCGTACAATCACCAGCCACGAGTAGACTGGCCTTGACAGAGGTAAAAAGTTATGTTAAACTTCAGATGGACTATCCTGCCAGGAAGTGATCCATCACCCAAATAGATGTTCAGCTGCTGCACTCAGTGGACGCGCGCGGCCGAAGACCCAAGCAGGTGAGATTCCAAAGCAGACGTGTCAGCGTGGTCCATGTATGAATAATGTAGAACGCAGCAGAAACTGAGTTTTGATGCTCTTTGACAGCCACAAAAGGACAAACACACGCAGCTCCGATCTTCTGCCCCTTCTATTCAGCTTTGCATTCCAGACAGTTAATAACTCATTAAAAAAGTCAGGATTTTTCCGGGTTCAGATCTGTAATTACTATTAATTTGTTGGGTCAGGTGGGGTTTGGAAATGATGACTGCGGGCTGGGGCCGGTCGGATCAGATTTTTTGGGCCTGAATGCAACTCTAACTGGGAGCTCACTGTGTTTCTTGTATACCACTGAAGATGTCACAAAGACCCTCCAAATAACGTCCACATGCTGACTTATTGTCTGATGTTGGAACAGGGTCTGCAACTGGGGAGGATATTCAATCCCAAAGAGCAGGGGAAATAAAATAGATCCATTTTTTTTAATCATTACAGCACGTTTGAAGTTGTAGCAACACAAAGACATGACTTGTGTTTATAACATTACATTGCTTTAGTGGAGGTGCGTTCAGACCCCAAGGGACCACCTCAGCGTCTTTTAGTTTGCAGGTATTTTTCTTTGTTAATTTTTGCATATGAGCAGCTCTGTGAATTTCACAGCTCTTGAGAGATGTAAAGTATGTAAAGTATGACTGGTCTTTATATTAATGTACTTTGATTGATGAACCAAATTAAATACTCTTCCAGCATCCACACTATTAAAACTAAATTAGCATTTTTTAAGTAGAAGTTACTTAAGTTTCATTCTTTTCTTCTTTAAAAATGATTTTTTTAATGTGTGCAGCATAAAGCAAGCAGATTTTTAGTGTGAGCTCTTTGTTCTTCTGAATGTTTTCAGCACTCTTTCAAACTCTGCTTTAAGAACAATAAGCCAATTCCATACAGAAACACATAACAGTAGACCCCGGAAAATCTTGGGGATCATGTATATTGAGTGCCTGTGAATTGAGAAGAATTGGGAAATTTTGAACGCTATAAAAAAAATTAAAGTATCAGAACTGTTTCTTGCCAAGTACATTTGTACATACACATCCTTCCATGAAACTCAACAGTCATGTAAACATGATCGTTAAATCCTGTTTTTTCCAGCTGAGGCGACTGTCTAAGCTGAAGCCCATATCATCCAAAAATAACATGAAGACAGTAATACACGCATTCATTACATCTAGGCTTGATTACTGCAAGTCACTCCGGTTTGGTATCAGTCAGGCCACCATTGCACGGTTACAACTGGTACAAAACGCAGCAGCATGATTTTTAACCAGTACAGGCAAAAGAGAGCACATTACACCAGTTTTGGCCTCCCTGCACTGGCTACCGGTTCATCTTCAAATCCAGTTCAAAACACTCATGTATGTCTACATCACTGAACAGCTCTGACCCCTTCTATCTCACTGATCTGCTGCAGCCATATGTCCCACTGTGTTCTCTCAGGTCACCAGACCAGTTACTCCTCACAGTTCCAGGAACCCGTCTTAAGCGCAGAGGTGACAGGGCCTTCTTTGTCGCAGGCCCAAGACTTTGGAACAAGTTACCTCTGTTTGTCAGACAGGCCCCCCCTCCCTCATAGTTTTTAAATCCCACTTAAAAACCCACTATTATTCCCTAACTTTCAATACTGCATGATCTATGTTAAAGCTGTATGCATCACACTGTGTTAGTCGTTATGCTATTACAGTATCTGCTTTTACGTTGTTTCTATATTTTGATTTTGCATTATGCTATATGTTGGTGTGTGCTTTGCCTGTTTCTTTCAGTTTTTACAGCACTTTGGTCAGCGCTGTTGCTGTTTAAAGTACTTTATAAATAAAATGGTATGGTATGGTACATAAGGAAAAAGTCCACCTATTTTCTGCCCCTGCAGCTCAGACAGCCCCTTGTGTTCAAGTACAACATGCAATATTAGTAATTCACACTGACATTTAACAGTAACCTACATAACTTACAGTTTTTGTAAAATGATATCATGTAATGGAACTAAAACACAACTATCACAAAATGATCAAGGTAAACCTAAATTACCTTAATTTTTAGAGCAACTACAATTTCATTGTGGGCTTTAGAATTTACAAGTTGCAATTAAATGCATCGCAAATCTTCACGTGGTCAAAAACAAACACTTTTCAAGGCCATCTTGATGGATCGGAGCTCTGTGTTTTGGTCCCGCCCACTCTACATCAGCATTTTGTTTGGTTAATGTTCCTGTCAGTCATTAAACAAGCTCCTCCTGCAGAGACTCGGACCGAGCTCAGCCTTCTCTGCTGACAGTGAATTCCTGACCAATGAGGAAGAAGCTTCAAACATGTTTCTGCCCGGAAATACAAATTTAAAATAATTTTTGCGTTTCATAGTTTTTGTAAAGTATTATTTTGTTTGGCGAAAATAAGAAAATAAAGGCGCGGAACAAATGAAGCAGTGATGCTTTTGATATTTAACAACTAAATGATTATTCAGTTTATTAGGCTAATCAGGAGATTAATTGATAGTCAAAATTACCATTAGTAGTTGTTCTAACAGCCAGCTGCCCAGCCTGTCACTTCTACTCTGGCTGATAAATTCTCATCACTCCTGTCACGGCTGCACAGAGATCGTGTTGATAAGTTAATATTCTGACAACAGACATGAGATAAAGAGGTTTTAAGAGTTTGGAGGATAGTGTAACCTTGATAGAACACTCTTCGCAGTGACACTGATTTTCACCATCCATCTTCGTCTGGTATGAGGTATGCAAATGGTGGCATCAGCTGAGAGTGGAGTACAGTGCTGTTAAATGGACCGTTTCAAATGTTCTTTGTACCACGCTGACTTAAAAAAAAGAAATAAAACATTCACTGTCAGCTTGGCACATACTAGTCTTTTTGGTGCTACGTTTTCCACCTTTATCTTACATCTCCTACACCCCCCCCCCCCACACACACACACACACTTCCCTTCTCCAGATCCTGCCTTCCCCTCTCCTTGCTTGCCATACAAATTAGGCAGACACTGACAGCGTCAGAGCAGCTAGTCATGAAATATTAACAGTTTGTAGAGAATTTCACACCGCTACGTTTCTCTTCATTTTTAACCGTGTCAGCACAGACTTGAACATTTATTTGTGTGAGTTCATGAAGGTTATTACTCTTAACAGCTTTTCACACCCCCCCCCCCCCGTGCCGTACATGATGTTGACCAACTGTATTTCCACATACGTGTAGTCTTTTTTTTAGGCAGTTATATTTAAGTTATTCCAGATTTATATTTATTCGTTCTGTCCCCATCATTACCAGATGCTAGATTTTAATTTTAACAAGGTGTTTATTGCCTCACGAAGCTGGTAATTGTGTATTTATGGGTAAAATAAGACCAACGCTTGGGATCAAAGAACATCTGGACAGCTGTTAAGATGTCTGCATGAAAGGTAAAACACGAACCGCCTGTCATAAACTATAAGTTTTATTAGAAGTTGCCCAGGATTTATATTCCTGAAACGGCTTCTCCCACAATTGATGTTAAATTAACTCAGAAAGATCTCAAACATTTTCGTAGCACTAACAAACTGCTCAAGATCTTTATTTTTTTTTAAAACCATTAACTAACTGAGTATGTGTGTTAGCATAATTTTCCATGAATCACTGGATGATTTGAAATACAATTTCAGAATGTAATTGTTGGATTCACATCTACAGCTGATGATTTTTGGACTCAACCCAATACAAGATGACTGCCACAACCAACTGGCTTCATAAAACCCCAAAATGTCTCAAATGTAGCCATTTGTACCATTACTGAGCTAACATTTGGTGTGGTAGCTGCTGCGCATTGTCCCCCAACACATACTTGGAACACAACACATTGCGCAACACCTTTAAAACTTTGGTATAATGGATGATCTGATTTCCTTTTGCAGTCAGCCTGAATCAGCCCTAACAAACATGTAAACAGTTTAATACATTTTGAGCTAACACTTTATGTTGTTGAAGCAGAGCCGTCCACAACACATCTCATGACATTTCATCTTGGATTAAACAGAACATCATTCTCAAGGTTTGTTTTATTTTTTTGAATGTCCAGAGGACCAGACTTAGCTATTTTAGATCATTCTCAAGGTTTGACCAAAGCAGCTACATCGTTTCTACACCTAAAATGATATTACGAAAGACAGCGTGCTGTATGCTTTCCTTTTCTCTTAAATATTTCTTCAGAAAGGCCTCCAGGTCCAATGGACTCGATGAGGGGCAGGCTCTGTGTTGTTGGCCTTTTGTTGGATGGCTTTTGTAAAGATGGAACTGTCAATCATCTGCAGGCTCGCTGAATCCTAAGAGGCAGTGAAGGACTGGAACAATGACTTCTATTGTCTCTTTCTCTCTCTCACACACACACATGCTTGTGGGGAGCCTTTCGTGGGGACCAGTGTGTCATACTTTAATTAAAATCATCCCTTCTGCAGCCTGAAGGGTAAACAAATGGTGTCCAGTTATCTGAACAAACTGGATAAAGTGGCTGAAGCTGGGTTTATTAGGATGCTCTGTATCTTTTAGCAGAAAATTACACTGCTGGCATTCACAATTCATGACAGCATTGTTTACAAATCTGTGGAAAATACAAAAAAGTCGAGAAATGAAAACTAGACCTGATCTTTAAGATTTTAAACCAGTTCGTTACTTTGTAGAAAATGCTGTTTTAATTTGAATAAGACCTTCTGATAAAGTCCCAAAAACCATACGGAGATCTCCAACTTTACTCCGAACACACTAGTTATTGCTGAAGAAAAAAAAAACGTTAAATTAAATTCACTGCTACCACAAAGCAGTCCAGTTTATTACGCCTTTCATGACCCCGGGGCCTTAGTATACTGAAGATTGCTACACAGTCTCACAGCTTAAACAGCAGATAAATGGTTTGCAGTCATATAATAGTCCTGACGTGTCATCTAATGGGATATTATAGAGTAGCCTAAAGTCCAGCAGCTCCTCGGACAGTGAAGGACGTCTGTTAAAATCCAGAGAAATTTAATTTTCTGTGGTGATGCAGTGTGAATCCTGGCTAAATGCTAAAAGTAGTAGAACTGTAGCTACATGCTAAAAGTAGCAGAATTGTAGCTACATGCTAAATGCTAAAAGTAGCAGAACTGTATTCACATGCTAAAAATAGTAGAACTGTATCTACATGCTAAAAGTAGCAAAATTGTGCTGAAATTTGCAAAGTTAGTTCATCAACATAAAAAAGAACACTAGCTGAAAGAAACTAAATGCTAGCTATAGATAAAAATAACATGGATAGCCAAATTTTGAAATAGCAAAAGGCTAGCTATAAGCTAAAAGTAACTTAAGAAAACATAAACAGAGCAGGTATGTTGAAGCGTATTTCAAAGTAAACAGTTTTTAAAGTAATACAAGAGAGGACAATGTTTTTTCTATGTGGAAATGAATTGTAAAAAAGGCTAATATTTTAAAAAGTATAAAAGTTACAACAAACAAAATTCAAAGCATCCATCCTCTAGATGAGTTGAACTTTTTGGCGTTTGAACATGTGTGCCAAGTGTGCAGAAGTAGTTAGATTGCCCAAAAGAAAAGAAATATCTATAAAAAGCAGGAAAATAGGGCCGATGCTGAATAACCATCTGTTAAAACATTCAACAATAAATATGCTATAAAAGAGGAAGTGGAGGAAATCAGTAAATGAGGTGTATCCTCCTCTCTGATTCTGTGTGGACTCGGCTTTAGTTTCTCCTGACGGATGACGGTTTGTGGCACAGGTAGCTGTCAGCGCAGCGTGATTAATTAAAAATAAATCTAGGCCAATTTGTCATTTTGCTCTCGCTGCGGTCAGGGTGCAAGGCGAGTTACCCAGCTGATACCTCCGTTCCCTCTGCTGCCTCTGCCCATCAGGAGCTCGGCGGGCTGTGCCACTCTTTGGGATGAGTCTGCTTGGACCCTGCGCAGACTTGCTAACAATTAGGAGGTGTCTGCTTTTTACTAGACCTGAAAACATAACTGTGCCGACAGCGGCTGACTTAAAGAGTGCTTCTCGGAGAAGTTCAGAGCTTTTTCACACAAGCACCAACGAAGCTGTGGTTGATTTTCTGTTTGCAGCTTGTCTCTCGGCGCACACTTAGCTGGACTTCTCAGCTGCTAGCCGGGGCTGCTGCCGCAGGCTCAGAAAGGTTCAGAGCAGAGAGCAAAAGTCTTGTTTGTGTTGGCCCGTGGTGTTTCTCCCAGCACGCAGCCTGGCCCTTGTCAACAGCCTGTCATATCCATCTCAGGCCCGTCCCTGCAGCCAGCTCGACTCCCACGTCACAAATCTAGGCCGGTCCCAGGAGAGACAGGTGTCAGCAGCATGCTCGTCCTGCAGCAGCATAGCATTGTGTTTGAGGCAGAGCAGATTGAAGAAAAGGCTCATCTGGGCCACTGGTTCACTGTCGCCATGTCACTGTTGATGTGAGCGCCATCAGCATGTGGGAGAGCTCACGTCAGACGTGGAGCGTACACAGGAGGACCTGTGACTGACACACAAATCAAAAGTTCTAACGAGGAAAGCTCTCAAAGCTTTACCCTGATGCATGCTCAATTATCCAGGTAGAAAAATCCAAAAAAGCTAAGTCTGGTCCTCTGAATTAAATATAAAATTATTCTATGCTGGTGAAGGCCACCACTGAACCCCGGCTCCTCCATAGCTCCTGATGGTGGATAAATGTCTCCCTCTTCTCTCTAGTATCTGCTCTGCCTTAGACACAAACATAAAATAAACTCCCTCTGTTCTTCTCCACAGTGTAACTCCTACCCACTTGAATGTCTCACACCAAAAACATTTAGGTTTATTATCTTTCCATGTTTAGTTGCAGTCCTGAAAAACACTCATCTCCAAAACGACAAACATTCACTGTTCAAATTCCTCAGCAGTGGCGTACGTCAGAGCACTGTTTGTTTCTCCTTGTGCCCCTCGTCTCACACACACCAGCTCCCTGCAACCTGGAAAGGACAAGGCGGGTAAATACAATGGATGGATTTCTTTTACTTCTAACTTTAAAAGCTTGAGGTGGCAGCCATGTTGGTTGTTTTGTCACCAAGGGGGGCGCGTCCCTGTCTGACATGCAGGTAGGTGCATGTTAGAGCAGGAAAGCTACTTTTGTGTTAGGTTACATATACTTTGATTGTTTTTGTGTGTGTGTATAAAGCACAGCTCAAAGTAATCAGAGCGACACCCAGAAATGCTGTGGAGGTTCGTGCTTTTCTTATTCATCCATATGCTGTCAGATTTAGCTGGTAGTGCAGCTCCCTGCTTTCTGTTGGTCTCCAGTCCAGTTTCCCCTCCTTGTGTTGTGCTTATTGTCCTCCGAATCGATCCTCGGTGAGGCCAGACACAGATTGCTGTATTTTTAATGTCTTTCAGCAGCCACATTAAGAGTGTACTCAGTATGGTGCCTGGGGGGTAGAGAGGTGGTTGGCTGATGTGGCATTAATAATTTAATTGCAGCTATGTATCTGAATGCTGCGGAAGCGCTGACTGATGGGTATTTTGAATGATATGAAGAGTGAAGCTCGAGAAGATCAATTCACGTGCAGACTTCGACATCGAGGCTGTCAGCGGGGAATCCGAGGGTCTGCTGAGGACAACTGTGCTCTGGCTCTAATATCATCTCTGGTCTGGTTCTGAGGACTGGAGGTCTCAGGTCCAAACGAGTCTGTCCCTTTTGCCGCTGCTGTCAGTGCTGACAGCCCTCATGTTTATTTCATTTTGCGTCTGGGCTGTCTCGTTTCCCTATCCTCCAATGTCATTAACGCTGCGAGCCAGGACCCTGCAGCGGTGCGCCTAATGAATTCCTCTGCGGCTTCTCACTCCCCACCTAGTTACTCCCCCAACTCAAGGTGTCAAATTAAAACAGGCTGGGAAAAGAGCAAGGAAACGCTTTCAGTGGGTGTGTGTGTTTGTTTTAAGTGGTTACTGCTGCAACCGCTCTGATTTCCTGACCACCAAGAGCTAATGTACTTTCAGTCTTTCAATTTTAAAGAATCAACCAAAGACAGATAAACTCCTTTGTGGCGCAGCAATGATTGTGAAGCTTCAGACCTCTGATGTCTGCACGCTCCTTTCACCTTCTCTTTGCTTCTTGAGCAGCGAGGTCATTACTGTATTCACTTGATGAAGAGCTGGTACTTTTAGCTTTCTGGTATAATTTGGGGGAATGAAGTCAGCTGTGTGGACGCCCGGCTGACTGCTAATTGTGCTTTATTTAGTTGTCACTGTGATGAGCATAACGAGGCCAGACGAGTTACAGGGCTGTGAAGCTGCAGATTCCAAACCTTCATCTTGCTGATAAAGTCTTTACAGTGAGCGTGTGTAGTTTGACTTAGGTGATATACACAACTCGTTAGTGCTGACATTAATAACATCTTTATTTCAGTTCATATAAATGACTAATTTCCCTCCAAAAATCCTCATCCACAATTTTATTATGGTTACTTTTATTTTTTTAATGGTCAACTTTTACCTTTACAATACTACCACAAAGTAAAATGCAAACAAAGGCATACCAAATACCAAGAAAATGGATGAAAACATGTGACTCTAAAGAAAGTAACAAAAATGTGTCTCTCATTATTCAGGCCTTTAGCAAATGTGCATAATTTTGGTGCTCCTATCCAACCATCCATCCATCATCCAACCAGTCAACCAACCATCTGCTCGTCCATCCATCCATTCATTCATCCATCCATTCATCATCCAACCAACCGACCATCCATTCATCCATCATCAAACCAACCAACCAACCAACTATCCATCCATCATCAAACCAACCAACCATCCATCCATCATCAAACCAACCAACCATCCATCCATCCATCTATCCATCATCTTTTCCTGTTTTTCCTTTGTGGGTCGCAGGGGTCACTGGTGCCTATATCCATCCATCACTGTGTGAGAGGCGGGGGACACCAGGCCAGGTCTCCAGTCCATCACAGGGACACACAGAGACAAACAAAACAAACACAGTAACATTCACACTCTCACTCACACGTACTAAGGACAATAATTGACCTAAAAGAGGAAATGTTGAATCTAATTTAATGTCAAACAGAGATATAAAGGCTTCGGAGCGTCAGAGAAGCAGGTCTCCCTGTGTGGCTACCTCTTCGTCTCTAACAACACTGCGAGATGAAAAATGATGTCAATCAATTCATCAGAGCAGCATGGGTGGCTTTGGCAGTGAAAAGAACCTGGAGGTGGGGGTTGGAGGCGGCATACAGGAGGAGCACAGTGCATGATTATGGCTCCCTGCTGTAAGTATTTCCCATCACTGCTGAGGCTGATGCTACAGCATGCTGATAGGCTCCTCAGTGGACCACGGGGATATTCTGCTTATTCAGTGGACCATGGGGACATCCTGAGGCCTCAGTGGGCCACAAGGACATCCTAATGCCTCAGTGGACCATGGGATATCCTACTACCTCAGTGGACCATGGGGATATCCTACTACCTCAGTGGACCATGGGGACATCCTACTGCCTCAGTGGACCATGGGGACATCCTACTACCTCAGTGGACCATGGGGACATCCTACTGCCTCAGTGGACCATGGGGATATCCTACTACCTCAGTGGACCATGGGATATCCTACTACCTCAGTGGACCATGGGGACATCCTACTACCTCAGTGGACCATGGGGATATCCTACGTACCTCAGTGGGCCAAGGGGATATCCTACTACCTCAGTGGGCCATGGGATATCCTACTGCCTCAGTGGACCATGGGATATCCTACTGCCTCAGTGGACCATTAAGACATCCTGCTGCCTCAGTGGACCATGGCGACATGGTGTCACCCTTTGCTGGTGTCCAAAATATGTCATTCTCAGCATTGATGAGCATTTGAAGTTCATGACTTGTTGGGCTTGTAGAATGTGCTCATTAAAGTTGTGTTAAAGGACTGAACAGGCCACATCAATATATTAGGAGGGATTTGTGGTATTTGTGATATGATTTATTTTAATTAGGGATCAATTAAAAACTCTCATGAGCACAGGACTAGTCCAGGTTTCTCAAGTCCTCTTTCTTCTGTTTGGAAAATAAAAACAAAAAAAACAACATATATTTCCTGTGGGGGGTGGTCAATGTGTTAATTAAATCTTCACACACACACGCACACACACACACATTCACCCATCGCTCCTCTGTTTTTCGGCTGGCAGAGCAGCAGAGTAGCTCTGAGACACGGAACACTAGTTGTGCTGGCAATTATGTTAATGGGATGCTATTAGGCCATGATTCCGTATGAGCGATCGGGGAGAAGACGAGCCCCGGCGGCGGAAAATGATAACGGAGCGTGCGCCTCATTGATACGGCTCCAGCAGAATCATTTGCATAATGAACCCTCCCTGCTAACGAGGGGTGTGGCCTCGACACGGAGCCACTTAGCTGGCTCAGGAGTCGCAGCGTGAGGCAAGCCGACACTGAGAGCACAATGTGACAAAAAGATTCATGGACTTTACTCATGGCTGTGAAAGCCATTTTGGCATCACTGTAACTAGCATGCAAATGGTCCCACTCCTCGCAAACTTACTTTTACTGGTGCTGCTCAGTGTTTGTTTCCATGGGGAGACGTGACAGTGCGGCTATTGGTTAATGCACTCTGATCCTGAAAACAGGATGAGGATCTCCACACATTATCATCTCCTTGGTCTGATTTAGTCACATATTATTGGACTCAGTCAAATCTAAAGGGTTTATTTTTCCTCTGTGGTGTGTTGGCACATTTAGAATATTCTCATTTCTGGCACTTTGTTCGTAAATTCTTCAGCTTCCAAAAATGGAAACAAATCAAATATTCATTAGGATGCCATTGCCAATTCATTTCTGTTTCTTTTTTTTACTTTCCACATTTCTCTTGGGAGTCCTTTTGTGTGTAGCACACACATACATTTAGACTTAATTGTTTTGTTTTTTTTAAACTCAATATTTCCCCAGGGGTGAAGCAAGGAGCTATCTTGGGGGCACCAGAGCTTTCCTCGGGCAGCTTAAATAAAACAAGCAGCGCAGATTGATCATTTACACTTTTTTATTGCCTGTTTTGCCCAATTTATACAGCTGAGTTTACATGTTGATACTATTCATTCAAAACTCAGCAACTTTCATATTTGGCTGCACAGGTAGGCACAGCTTTCCTTTTTGTCCCCTCTTCGTAGAGTAAAGAGAGGGAATTGAAAATACGCTCCATCCGTCCATCTGTATGTGCATGTTGTGAGCAAGATAACTTGAAAAATATGTGAGGTACCGGCTTTCATTTAGGTGTGCTGCTGAATCATGTCAAAAATACAAGGTGGCCATGATATATTTAACTGACCACCTCAATAATTTGAGAAAACTGCTTTCTGGTTTTTGTATTGTTTAAATGTTTAGTTTCTTCAAATACTTGAGATGACTACAGATTCATCTATGGAGGCCAAGGCTACCATTGACACACCACCCCACCCCCAAATTTTTCTCCACTCTCCAAGATTCATCACGCTGCTCTGCCTTGGCCCCCCCCCCAAAAAAAAACCTCTGTTCTTCTCCACAGTGTAACTCCTGACCTCCTGAACATCCATCCATCATCTTTTACTCGCTTCTTCCTTTTTGGGTCACGGGGGTCACTGGTGCCCATGTCCAGCCATCACTGTGCGAGAGGGAAGGTACACCCTGGACAGATTCTCCAGTCCATCACAGGGACACATAGAGACAAATGGGACAAACAATAATTCTCTCTCACTCATAGGGACAATTTAGAGTTACCAATCAGTCTAACATGCATGTTTTGATCTGTGAGAGGAAACAATAGCACCCAAAGAAAACCCACGCAAGCACGGAGAGAACATGCAAACTCCACCCAGAAAGGCCCCGCTGAGAGGCAGCAGCTCTACCTACTGATCCACCGTGCCGCCCCCTTTTAAAAAAACTTACCATAATTCCAATAATTACCGTAATTGCAGATCTAGATTTCTGTTTTTGTTGCTCGTTTTAATTTCTGAACATGAATTAAACATAATTTTATATTGCATTAAAAAGCCAAGAAACGGGCTCTCGTTGACATGAGTGATGAATTTTGTTCTCGTAGTAGCTTCATCCTCCTCTTCTCAACACAAGCATCGTGTCAGACGTTTGTGGGCGTGTTTTTTTAATGCGGAAAATCGCTCGGACAGCAATGTTGTCGTTTCACTTGAACTACTCGGCGTTCAGAAGCCGGCTGTTGAGCATGCGAGCGACATGGACAGCTTTGAGGAGCAGATGGCCGAGGCAATCTGTACGACTCTCCCATAGAGATGCGCTAAGACTGTCAAATGGCCAAAAACGTTTGAATTGAGCTTGAACTGATGTCGCGCACAGAGGAGTCCAGCTACCGGAAATGTGCAGCGGGAGGGGTTTCCCAGGATGTCTGCACCGTGTGTGTCGTGGATGATGAAAGGTGTGTGCAAAAAAAACCAAAAAACATCTCCACCAGCCAACTTCTGCCTTCAGATGTTGTATGAATCGCCCTCGAGTGAAGATTATTAGTAAAATCTGTGCGCACCTTTAACCTTCCAACCACTGTGTGTGTGTGTGTTCATTCACTTTCTGTGATTTAATGCAGGTAAACACAGCGTGTCGGCGTGAATAACGGTGCCAGATATGAAGTTTGAAATTTATCGTCGTTCAGACGCCCAACAGCTGCTGGGATTTAAGAAGCTAAAGCTGAAGAGGTTTTTTTACAAGCTGGACCAGCTGTGGACAGCAAATACTAAAGAATAAATAAAAACATTCCTGCATGCAATTTAGTGACGTTTACTTTCATGAAGTTATTTTTTTATTTTTTATTCTTTATTCATTTCAAATTTAAAATTTAAAAGAACACAAAAAAACTATTTACAATTCCACATAAAAAAATCAAACATTACATGAAATGAAATGAAGCAGTAGAAGATAAAATCTTATTATGTCTGCCCCTTTTAACAAAATTAATTCAAACAATTAATTCAAACAACAATAATCCACAAAAAATAGTACACAATAAATAACTCATCATTCATAAATTTTGAAACAAATCAATTTATATATATTTTTCCAGAAACCTAATTTTATTCATTTTTTAAAAACAAAGTCATTGTTTTTGCGACTTTAATATCACTTTTTAAACCATTCCATAGACCTATTCCATAAATTATAGTAGACCTACTCTTTAAACTAGTTCTATGCTGTGGCATAACAAAAATATCTGTAAGTCTGTCTTTTTACAAAAAGCGTTCGGATATTTGAGTTTTGTGAATCTGGTGTGTTGAATGTGTGCAAAATGTTACAAACACATAAAGATGAGCAGATTAAGATGAATGTGGAAGCAGTTTTATAAATGTTGTCTGTCTACATTTATCCCATCTTATTTATCTGTGCTCAGGTTGTGGAGGCAACAGATCCTGGAGGGAACCCAGACCTCCCTCTCCCTGGAGACGCTCACCTGGGACACCCCGAGGTGCTCCCAGACCTGTGAGGATATATATAATCCCTCCAGAGAGTTCTGGGGCTGCCCTGGGGGGTCTCTTCCCAGTGGGACATAACCAGAGAACTTCTAAAAAAGAGGTGTCCAGGAGGGATCCTCATCAAATGAAGAACCTCAGCTAATTCTTTAGCTGGATCTACTGCGAGCTCCCCCTCATCAGCTACTTGGATCCAGGATCTGGTTCTTTGGGTCCTGATCTAAACCTCAAAGCCACAGGTGAGGGCTGGAACATAAAATGGTCAGTAAACTGAGAGCTTTGCCTTTTGATTAAACCATTTTCACCATGACAGACTGGAACAACGTCCTCATTACTGAAGATGAGGCCTTGTACCGTTGATCCCGCTCCATCCTACCATCAATCAGGAACAAGACGCCCAAATACCTGAACCATGTAATATATGTACTGTATATCTAAAAACAATAAAGAAAAGTTGCTTCAATACTGTCATTGCTGATGCTTTTCCATCCTGGCATTGTGCTAGCACACCTGTACGCTCCAGGTTGTTGAAAAGGTTAAACAAACGCCACTGATGAAATCTGATTTAGTGCTTAAAGACTGGACGGACGCTCGTACCAAGTTTTCTTCTCAGTTTTGTCTCCAGTCGTCCACACGAGGACGTCGTCGCTTTACCCGACGTGTAATTGTTTACTAAGCTGCCTGGAGACCAGGAACATGTTGGCATCACAGAGACAGAGGGACGATGTTTCTGTTAACAAGAAGGTTTCTCCACTCGCCGTGTGTGAGTGACCTCAGGTTTCACAGTGAAATTACCACGAGGAGCATTCTGCGCCCACAGAGCTCAAATAACTCACCAAACAAAGAAAACACTCTCCTCAGTTCAACCGTGAAACTCCTGAAAAGGATTATTTTAACAAACAATCTGGGAAAAGGTTAAAAAAAAAAGACGTTTCTGTTAGAGAAGGTTGTGGAGGCCCATTTCTGCCAGTCTATTAAAAAAATAGCAAAAATTATCTCAAAATTTTGAGATGATTTCTGCTATTTTTTTTAATAAACTGGCAGAAATGGGCTTCCATAGCAGCTCAAACCTGCAATATTTAAACATTTTACATAAAAAAATACTTATTTGATTTACAAAATAGCTTAAACTTCACCTTTAGTTAAGAGCTAGATGTGTTTTTATCCCAGATTTTGAGAAATTCTCAATTCAGACATATATTAGTTTCCTTTTGACAACTTATTTAATAAAATAATTAAAAAATACACCTTAAACCACAGGGGGAAATATAGATCGGAAGAGCGTC
>JARVJN010001057.1:24018791-24033580 GCA_031763805.1 Argolebias nigripinnis
CACTTTACTTTTTCATAAATCCTATAGTTAGTGTTGTCTTGTTCTGCTGCTATAGACTTAGACTACTAGAGGACAAATTGACCTCATGTCCTCTCTCTGCTGCTGTCTTTACTTGTTCTACTCTGCCCGTTTGTATTTGTAATTAGTTTTTCTGTTCTTGACGTGTTCTTGTCTTCCAGTAGGGGGAACACCTGCGCCAACATCTGGACCTGCCATTGTGTTTGTCTTCCTGTCCTCTCTAACCTAGCAGATGTCGCTTGTCCTGAGCCTGGTTCTGCGAAAGGTTTTTTTCCCTCATGAGGGAGTTTTTCCTTCCCACAGTCTCCTTTAAAGATTCAACACAACCTGCTGCTTCCTTACATCGAGAACTTTACTGACTTTCTGTGTGTGAATGTTTCTGTTCAGTGCCCTGACACAACTTCTCTTGTGACTTGGAGCTTTAGAAAAACTGAACTGAATTTTCTTTCCTGGTCGCAGAAGTCACTGTGTGAGGGACGGGGGACACCCTGAACACGTCTCCAGTCCATCACAGGGACAATTTAGAGTTATCAGCCTAACATGCATGTTTTGGTCTGTGGCAGGAAACCCAAGCAGCACAGAGAGAAAATACAAACTCCACCCAGAAAGGCCAGGAGTTGAATCTGCAGACTACTTGCTGCGAGGCGACAGCAGTAACCACTTCACCACCGTGCCGGCCATGTTGATTCAAAACAAAGATGCCAGGTACCTGGGTTGTGGTGCAGCTCTTGCTGTTGGTGCAGACAGAGGTGGGGGTGTTGGTCAGATCGATGAGCAGCTTCTCCTGGGGCTGTAAAGTTGGAGGTGGAAGATCCACCAGGAGAACCTGAGGACAGGAACAGACACGTCAGGTTTACGGAGTGGGTCAATGTAAACACTGACAGGTTAGAGATTAAGTTTAATATTTAAGATCCAACAAATAAAGAAAAAATTTCAATCTGAGTTTTTACTTTACAGCAGAAGCAGAATAAGGTTTATTATCAATGTACTGAGACACAACAAGAACATGTCCGTACAGTCGTCTGAAAGATGGACGGAGTGCACGTAGCTGTTGCTCTTGAAGAGCGTGGCCTCATCCTTTTCAGAATATATTTAGGTTTAGATGAGAAAAGGGAAGAAAACAAGAGGAGAAATGGTATAAAAATTAAAAAAAGATCTATCACACCGTGTCCTAGACAGGTCACAGTTTGAGGCATCAAAAATATCTACCACAGTACAGCAACATAAATAGGCACGACACATATGAGGCTGGTGAAGGCATCGAGCTTTAAGGGAAGGTCGTAGCATAGTCCAGAGCCCCGTCAGCCATTGTCCAGAGAAGAGGTGTTAGTTATCATCAGCTCGGCTGAGATTCGTCTCGTCCACGGCCTTGGGGAAGGGAGGGGTGAGGAGACAGACAAAGCATCTTTGTTTTTTTCCAAAACATGCCAGGAGGAGTTGAGATAAGTCCGTCGTCAAGGCCACAGTTTGAGTCAGGCAGAATTCATAAATTGTCGTTTCTGCCTTTTTAAGTCTCGCTGTACAATTCTCTGATGGTGACTCCTCCAAACAGCCGAATTGATTCCTTACGCCGAAAGTCAAGAGCTCACAGCTTTCTCCAAAAATATTCCTACCGTTCATTGTTGCTGCCAGAAAGTTCACAATTCTGATAACAGCCTGCTCCAACTCTGATGCAGCTCCACATAATTCAGTCCGAGTGCTGCCAAGCTTTGACACAGCCACACGAATTTGTTGACAATCCTGATTTCACCAACCCAAGCAGCAAAATCCAGTTGTCATCATGAATCCAATTAGTTTCCGTCGAGGTAAGAGGGTCCTTCTTACCCTGACTCCTGTCGAGAGAAGTTGATCAATTTTGTTGAGAGACCTGCTGATCAAATCCTTAAAATTACGAAGGTATGCAGGAAGGGAAAAAAAAGAGGCTCTTTAAGTGTTGACAAGACGAAAGAGAGCAAGCAGGGAAGTGGGGGGGATGGAACACAGGGAGACATGGCTGTATTCACCGGAGCACAGAGAGGGAAAAAAACACGTACACTCACTAATGATAGACTTAAGCGCCCAGAAGAAATCATCTGATGATCTTATCAGGCAGTTACTAGAGTGACGCAGAAATGCTACTAGAAGAGGCAGATCGAGTGCTGTTGTGTTTAAAATGAGTGTTTATGTAATCATTTTCCGTTTACATATCTAATGTAAGTTCTATTCATTCAAGGCAGTCATACTTGTTTGTAACTTTATTATTAGTCAGTCTGAGGGTTACTGGATCCTAGCAAGCCGTTATCGGAACGCACACTGTCAAAATAAGAGAGTTCCCATATCCTGTTCTAGCAGGATCTGGCTCAAATTAAGCCCTGGCTGAGATGTGTAGCTCTGTCATAAATCAACTATTTAACAGGATTGCTGCTCTGATGGAAAATATCGTAATTTCAGATTTTTTAAACATTTCTGTCACAGATATTTTTTTTAAAAATCTAGTTTAATTTAAAAAAGAAAATTTTTTTCAGTGGGCCGGACTGGGCCAAATGTGGCCCCCGGGCCACCAGTTGAATACCCCTAGTTTAGAGTGAAAATTGGTCATTTATCCCAAACAGAAATTCCAGGAGTTCATGGAGTACAATTTTTGGGGAGTGGTGGTGCAGAGGTTAGAAATAGTGGATCTGTGATTGGAAGGTCGCCAGTTCAACTCCATGGACCGACAGCATCAAAATGTGCGTGAGCAAGGTAAATCACCCACACCTGTCTTCACTCTCATTTGCCCCACCCTGGCTCCTTGAGCAAGACCCTTAAACACCACCATCTCTTCCCCAGGCACCCTAGATAGCAGCTCTCTGCTCCACACAGAGGGCTGTGGTAGCTCAGTGGTTGCATCAGGAAGAACATCCCGTGTAAAAACAATCGCCGAGGGAGTACAATTTCTATGTAGCACTACTAACGGATTGAAATTCCTCATTAACCTTAAAGAGACAGTTCCGTTTTTTCCCCACCCCTTTAAAGATCTGATCTTGTGCTTGAAAAAAGTTCAGGTCTTTAGAAAGGCTCTATGTGTGAAACATAAAAATACAAACCAACTTTCTTCTTCTTTTTATTTTTTATTTACGTGCAGTCGTGACGACATTAAAATTTAATACCAGTCCATGAGATGTAGTGGCTGTTTTTACAGCCGAGATTGAAAACACGGGGGCTCCAAGGACTCGTTTGACACAGTGAACAGAAGTGACAGATGGGTGGTGACAAGTGTGTCCCGAGGGCTCGGTGCAGGACTGCTCAGTCACCAGACTCTAGTGCGTGTTTTGTTACAACACCATACGCTCAGACAAAAAAAAAAACTTGTAAGATCATTATTCTCCTTTCCTCTGATGTCAGACTCCTCAAAGGAGTGCTGTAATAATAAATTCAGGGAGTCCTCGAGTTACGGCAATTCGGAGTTATGAACGCATCATATTAATAAAAATACGAAAAAAATTGTGTTTTTTTCATGTGCACAGCACTTTGTTGCAGCTGTGGTTGTTTTAAATGGCTTTATAAATAAAGTATCATTATTATTATTTTTTTTAATTATAATTTTTAAGCCTATTTGTGCAGTTTCCGACAGTTTCCGCCAGTTTTCGGCACTGCCGCCGTGTCCGCCATTTTGCGGTTAGCTTTTGTTAGCTCCGGCCTCGACAGCAGGCTTTGGAGGACTGTGTGTCCGATCAGAGCTGGGAGCTGAACGGCGGTTTTGCGGAGGGACGGATGGACGAAGGAAAACGACGCTGTGGACTGCGTGAAGCAGGAGACAGCAAGCGTTACCGGAGGAGCCACGAGCTAACATGCTAACGCTAGCCCCACCGAGGACACGGACCCGACGGGAGGCGGAGACGCCTGCTGCAGCCGGGAGCTCGCCTCGATGTCCGCCTGGCAGCCTCAGATGTTGGATGAACACCGAGCTAACATGCTAAAATGCGGATAAACAGCTGCACAGCCTTTTGGAGGGATGACACCGAGCTAACGGAGGGGCTAAAATGCTAACGCGGCCCCACCGGGGACACGGAGCTGAACGGGCGGCGGAGACCAGCTCACTAAGAAATTGTATTTTTTTTATATAATTACTGTATGTCTCTAAATGTACTGTATGTGTTTTTTGATAATTATGTAAGGTACTGTGTTAGGATAGGCGAAGCGCTTGGTAAATGTACAGTACCGTACATGTACAGTGGCGGCTGGGGTGTGCTTTCCGACTTACGGCGATTTTCGAGTTACGAACGGGCGTAGGAACGGAACTCGTTCGTAAGTCGGGGATCACTTGTAGTTTTGTCCTTGTTTTGTTTGTTCACCAGTTGACGTGTTGTAACTGAGTTTTAGCCTCCAGTCCTTTTATATTGAAAAATGACGGCTGGAGGTCAGTTGGCTGTGGCGGCCATCTTGAATTGGGTTGAGTCTAAAATTTAATAAATTGTAGATGTTCAAAACTTATATTTTACAAATGTGCATAAAATCTGTTCAGTGATTCGTGAGGGGTTTTGCTAAAATGCAAGACCAGCAAATATGCTGCTGCTTCTACTTCAATGGAGGGAGATCAAAACGAGCTAAAGGTTGAGTGGTAGTAGCCGAACACTGTCCCAAAAAAAGCACAACACACTGCTCAGAACGTTGGGTTTGATTGTTAACATTTGGGTTAGGGTATCAAGATGGGTCTGAGTGAATGTTACAGATACTGAGGTAAAAGTTGGTGTGGTAGTAGCTGAGAGTCATGAACAACTCGTACTCTGAGCACTAGCAGATCACTGACGTTATTGGAATAATGCATGAGATGCTGCATAATGACCTAAATGTACGTGTAGATACAACTTTATTTAAATAAAGGTCTTTATGTGTCACAGTGGTGCAGAGGTGTTGCCTCTTCGTGAGGTCACAAGTTTGATTCCTGGCCTTTCTGTGTGGAGTTTCCATCCATCCTTCCTTTCATCCATCCATCTTTCCATCCATCCATCATCTTCAATCCATCCTTCCATCATTCATTCATCCATTATTCCATCTATCCACCCATCCTTCCTTTCATCCATCCATCCATCCATCAATCTTTCTATCCATCATCCATCTATCATTTCATGCATCCATCCTCCCATCTATCCATCATCCATCCATCCTTCCTTTCATCCATCCATCATCCATCCATCCTGTCTTTCATCCATTATGTATCCATCAATCCTTCCATCCACCCATCCATCTTTCAATTCATTCATCCATCCATCAATCATCTATCTTTCCATCCATCCAACATCATCCATCCTTCCTTTCTTTCATCCATCCATCCATCCGTCCTTTCATCCATCTATCAATCCTTCCATCCATCATCCATCCTTTCATCCATCATCCATCTATCTTCAATCCATCCTTCATTCATCCATTCTTCCATCTATCCACCCATCCTTCCTTTCATCCACCCATCAATCTTTCCATCCACCATCCATCTATCCTTTCATACATCCATCCTTTCTTTAGTCATCATGCATCCATCAATCCTTCCATCCACCCATCCATCTTTCCATTCATTCATCCATCCATCAATCATCTATCTTTCCATCCATTCAACATCCATCCATCATCCTTCCTTTCTTTCATCCATCCTCCATCCATCCTTTCATCCATACATCAATCCTTCCATCCATCATCCAACCTTCCTTTCATCCATCCATCCATCAATCTTTCCATCCATCATCCATCTATACTTTCATGCATCAATCCATCCATCTTCCCATCTATCCATCATCCATCCATCCACACATCCATCCTTCCTTTCATCCATCCATCCATAATCCATTCATCCTTTCTTTCATCCATCATGCATCCATCAATCCTTCCATCCACCCATCCATCTTTCCATCCATCCATCCTTTCATCCATACATCAATCCTTCCATCCATCCATCATCATCCATCCATTCTTCCATTTGTCCACCCATCCATCCATCCATCCATCCATCCATCAATCATCCATCCTTCCAGCATCCAGTCATCATCCATCCATCCTTCTATCCATTCATTCATCATCCATCCATCTATCCCCTCCATCCTTTTATCCTTCCTTTCATCCATCCATCCATCAATCTTTCCATTCATCATCCATCTATCCGTTCATTTATCCATCTATCCAGCCAGCCATCAGTTCACCCATCCATCCTTCATTTCATCCATCCATCCATCATTCATCCATCATCCATCCTTCCATCCATCATTCATCCATCATCCATCCTTCCATCCAGCCATTATCCATCAATCCATCATCCAGCCATTATCCATCCATCCATCATCCAGCAATTATCCATCCATCCTTCCTTTCATCCATCCAGTCATCATCCATCCCCATCCATCCATCCTTCCATCTATCCTCCCATCCTTCCATCCTTACTTTCATCCATCCATCCATCAATCTTTCCATCCATCCTCCATCTGTCATTCATGCATCCATCCATCCATCCATCATCAGTCCACCCACCCATCCATCCATCCATCCATCCATCATTTCATCCATCCATCCATCATTTCATCCATCCATCCATCCATCCATCATCATTTCATCCATCCATCTCTCATCTCTGTTATCATTTCTCTGGGTTTCCTCCTATCAAAAACATGCATGTTAGGTTAATAGATAACTCAATTGTTCCTTAATGTGAGTGAGAGAGTGAATGGTTGTTTGTCTCGTTTGTCTCTATGTGTCCCTGTGATGAGTGAAAGGACCTGTCCAGGGTGTCCCACACCTTTCACACGGTGAGTGTTGGAGATAAACACCACTCCCTTGTAACCAGGAAAAGAGACGCAAGTAAAGAAAATTGATGGATGGATTCTCAAACTCTGGCATAAAATTATATTTTCCATGATGAAAAATCCTACACGGTAAAACAAAAACCCTTACAGGCCATAAAGACCAGTCCTGACTCCAGGTTTGAAAACAAACATCAGTGGAGACAATTCAATAATGGAACCAGAAAGATCCCGCTGAAACAAAATAACGCAAAGATTAAATGTCTGTTTCTCAGTCAAATCTGTAGACGTGTCAGCTGATAAAGGGCTAACGAGATAAAACTTACGAATGTTTACGCAAACGTTTTTCAGAAGCAGGATATTTTAACAAATGTAAACTTTTACCATTTTCACATTTGGGTTCACCCTTTAATGATTTCATGCTGACAAAAAAAATTGGTTAAAATAAATAAATAAAAGGAGCTTTTTGGCAGAGAAGTGGACTGCTCTTTTGTCACATTATACCTGGGCACATTTCCAGAGTAACTCATGGCTCCAGATGAAAATGGGTTTAAAATACTTTTGGCTCAGAAAGAGAAAACCATCAAATAACTCCAGGGAAACAAAGAGCGACTGCGGCGATGCTGTCAGGCAGACAAAGTGCCTTCAGACTGTTGCGTGGATGAAATACAGCTTCTGTACGAGACGGTCTGCAGAAAAACATTTACCGTAAAACTCTGGTTATCAGCCATGCAGATCCAACTCTTCCCTGACAGATCGTAAGGCTCCTAAATAAATAAATAAAAAGTTTTAATAACAACACACTGAACATTTAAATGTTAAAACCACATCTAAACTTTGTATAGATTAAAACCAGGTCTGAAAGTGAACGCTTTGTAGACGACTAATTTAGTGTGAGTGATTGAGGTAAACGTTTTCTGAATGACTTTAGAATAATTTTTAAAACAGTTATATTCAAATCAATAATTAAGCTCTTATAATAAATGTTAATGAAGACACAAGCAGGTTGTGCTTACACCTGCAGCATCTAAGGGCCCAGCGTACTCCATCCGAAGCTGAACAGTCGACTCGCCGTCACGTGGTTGCAGGATGTTTGTTTTCACACACACCTTTCAGAGCCTCCACTCCGTCGCTGCATCCGCCGTTTGGTCACAGATCTATCATGAAGGGAGTGCCATACTTCTCAGCAGACAGGCTCCTCCATACACGATGTCTGCACAATCTCCATCTACGAGTTTTTGGCCATTTGACTAATTTAAGTGTTTGAAAAGGCTGAATGTCAGAGCGCATTTCTGCATTGTTGAAGTGCACACAAACTTCTGACCAATCACGCAACACTTGACGCGTATGCCTGTGAGAAAAAAGTTCAACCTGGGCCTTGTGTTGAAAAGGGGCGGAGCTACTCTGAAAACAAAATGATGCGATTTTCATCATGCAACAACTACGTTACTGAGAGCAGATTTTACCGATTCGGATGGAATACGAAGAGCCCTTTAGATGATGAGAGCAGTGATTTACATCCAGACAGGACTGCTCCATTATACAGAGCTGGGATGTAAACAGCTGTTATCAAATATAAATTCCTGAATACATTCAAGAAAACTGCCACAGCCAACAAACCTTAAAAAATACCTAATGACTACAGTTTAGGCAGTTTTACAGATATTGAGTTAAAACGATGTGGTAGTAGCTGATATTTTGTGATATTGAGATGGTGCATTACTTTATTTTCAAGGTTTGATTAAAAGGCAACAATTTTATTATTTCCAACATAGGTTGATCTCCTCCTTGAATCACCACCTTATTGTGGTAGAGGAGTTTGAACAGTCACCGAAAGAACAAGATCGTGTATACAGGTGGTTGAAATGAGTTTCCTGCATAGGGTAGCTGGACTCTCCCTTAGAGACAGGGTAAGAAATTCAGTTATCCACATCCAGAGGAGCCAGGTGAGGTGGTTCGGGCATCTGGTAGGGATGCTCCCTGGGTGCCCCCTTAGGGAGGAGATTCAAGCATGTCCAACTAGGAGGAGACCATGTGGAAGACTAAGGGCATTCTCTTTACACTAACTAGGATCCTAGAGGGGTCATGGGCATTTGTCCATCCAGTTTACGAGTTTTGTGGACTTAGAGAAGGCATTCAACCGTGTTCCTTAAAGTACACTGTGGGGGTGGAGACAGATGTCTGAGCCTCCCTGCTCAAGTTGTTGTCCCAGCGACCCGACTTCAGAACAAGCGGAAGATGTTTGACCAGACTGATCGAAAGGCCGACTGATCAATCGACCGATCTACCAGTGGATGGATGGATACGTTGAACTTGGTCTAAAATGCTGGCTTTAAAGGTGGTAGGTGATATGCGTTCCTTTAAGAAATGTCAGAGGTTTTCCCTCCAGGATCACTGAACGTTGGGAACAGAGAATGATAGGGTTTGTCTGTAACACTAGAGGCTTTACCTCACTATGTAGCCCTAAAACAAAAAGTGAAAAACAGTCAATTGAATTTACCCGTTCATTTCCAAGATTCAGGTCCGCAAACGTATATTTCTCAGCCATGTCCAAGTTAGCTAAAACATAAGAAAAAAAATTAAACGTACTTAGTCCAAGACTAAACCCAGTCCAAAATGGCTGCTGTGTCCCAGAGGGACGTACCTTGATGGGGTTTGCATCGTGTAGCCCTAAAACAAAGTTTGGTTCTTTCTCTGCTGCTCAGTTTGCAATCTGGAGTTAACAACACACACACACACACACAAAAAAAACCTGATAAAATATTAACATTTGTCATTAAAAGCTGCAAAAAATATCACAAGTTATCAAATGATACAGGCTCAAGCATTCATTATGACACAAGACACAGGTGTTCATCACTTAATTCAGTTTATAATCTTGCCACTCCTTACCTATCTGACCTCCTTCACATCTCCATCCCTTCTCGCTCTCTCAGATCCTCCTCTTCACTACACCTCCATGTACCCTCTGCCCGCCTCTCCACCATGGGGAGCAGGGCCTTCACCTGCTCTGCCCCTCACCTCTGGAACTCTCTACTCCTAGACCTACGAAACACCACCTCCCTTTCTCTGTTCAAGACTGCTCAGTCTGAAAACACATCTCTTTAGACTTGCTTATCCTTCTTAACTTTGTTTTATGTATTTTATATTCTTTATTTATTTTATATTCCAATTTATTCCTGTTGGTCTTTACACTGTGTTTGTTTTTACACAATCTTATCTGATATGTTTCTCGCAGTAAATTGTCCTTGGGTGTCCTGAAAGGTGCTTTTTAAATAAATTATTCTTATTCTTATTATTTATATAGCTCCAAGTCACAACAGAAGTCATCTCAGGGCACTGTACAAAAGCATTCAGACATTATAAAAGCCAATTACTAGTAGTTAATTAGAACTTAGTCATGTCTATCACCTGGTGTGACCCAGGGAAATAATGGCGACTGTTTTTAGCATGTGGAAGTTATTGAGCAAATTAGCTGCTATTAATTATAAATGTGTGTGTATTTCTAGATTTATTGTTTGCTTAAATTAAATTAAATTAAAAACTTGCACTTGTCATTCGTTCCCTTTGTCCACTTTTATAGTACCAATCTTTTTTTCCCCTTTTTCTTTCAGCTGCCCCCTTCTAGCAACCTAAGTCGCACAAAGACATGGCAATTATTTTATAAACCTTTATTTAACCAGGCAAATCCCAATGAGATCACAGATCTCTTTTACAGGGGAGGCCTGGTCCTGAAGGCAGCCTAACATGCAACCACAGACCACCGAGTTACCACAGCCCTCTGTGTGGAGCAGAGAGCTGCCATCTAGGACACTTGGAGGAGCAGATGATGCGGTTTGAGGGCCTTGCTCAAGGGCCCAGAATGGGGGCAAAATGAGGGTGGAGGCAGGTATGGGTGTTTCACATTTCCCACCCACATTTTGATGTTGTCGGTACCGGGAGTTGAACCGGCGATCTTCCGATCACAGGCCCACCCTTCTCTAACCTCTGTGCCACCACTCTTTATTGTACCAGACTATGACCCTAATATTGAGGTTCTCACCATATTTATGTGTACTATTAAACACTAATATTTATTTATTTTGAATTACCGGTAATCAGGCAGGGCTGTAGGTTAAGACATGAAGTTTTGTGGACATACCATTATCTTTGGAGGGATTAATATATTTGTGGAGACGCCAATGTTGACTGCCGCTGGACACCTGAACAATGTGGAACTCCCGCACGCCACCTTCACTCTGTCAGACAAACAAAGGATGTTTAAACAGAAGTAAAACTCCAAACACGCACCGTAGGTATGTTTATTTTTGTCTCCTTTACCGTGTTGACGTTCTCCACATCGATAAAGACCAAAGTTCCCCGGCTGCCTTTATCATCTACAGAGTGAGGAGGAGGAGCGGTGCTGCGGCAGGCTGAAGCCTGAATGCTCAGAGAACGACTGGTGCAGATAAACACCGTGTGGCGCAACACTCGATGACTTCACATGCAGAAAGAAGCAGAAAGACACTGTCAGACACAGATGGGACAGAATCGATGGATCTTTTGTATTTTTGATCTTCATTTTGAAATTGGTATGACATTAAAAAAAAAACATCTGGTTGGATAAAAACATTTCCAACTCGTGTATTTTACCACCTTTTCATAGAGAGAATTACCACTGCGGTTGCTCTATTCATAAAAATAAGTTTTAAATGGCATCATGAAGACCAAGGAATACATACGGTTTGAAAACCATGTTTTTTTTTGTTTTTTTTTACACCGATCATGCAATGCTTTGTACTGGTCCATCACATAAAATCCCAGTAATCCCAAGTCCCAGAAACAACCTTAGAGATCTCTGTCCAGAAGAATAATAAACCATTTAGTTCACACGTTTATCAACTTTACCTGATTTTGAGTAGTTTCTCTGAGCTCTCGTAGTAGAACAGAAAGTTGATTTCATGGACCCCCTCCTGGTCTGGCCCTCGGAGCCACAGAGGCAGCCGAATAGACTCCCCTGGTTGAAGCATACCCCCTTGTACAGGGATTTCCATCGCCCCCGACGGCTGACCAAACTCCTCGGCTGAAACCGAACTCTCGGAGGCTTCTGAACCCAGCTGAACGTTTGTGGCAAATGTTTTATAGGCTGAAGAGTTTTCAGCCGAGACTGGAGTGGAGGGTGTTGAGGACTGGCTGCCGAAGGTGAAGAAGTCAGGGTGGGTAGACACCACACGGAGACCACACAGTGGAACAGCACTGACATTACAGAACTCCACATAGGCTTTTCTGATCTCACCACACAGCAGAGCAGTGGGAAACTGCAGGAAGAAGACCTGAGGCAGACACAAAAACATTAGTAAATATTTAGACTTTTTAAAAACAATTTGTGTTTACTGGCTCAGAAAATACTTAGGTGCATAAGAATGCACCTAGAGCTACACAGTAATTCAGGTAGAAGCCGTCCCAGTTCGGTTGAACAGGTGACCACTGCCAGACCTACCTCCATCAGGGGCATCAGGGGCGTTATGATGGGATCCAGACGTCGATCGGTACCGTGTCGAACCTGCATCTTGTCTTCTTTGGTCAGGTTTAGTCGTGGGCCCTGGATCTTCAGGTCCTGTCTGCCACGAACTGTCATCAGAATCGGTGTTTGCTGACCTGCCGCCACAGGAAACCCAAGTTTTTATTTTCTCAGGAGAAAGAATGAAATGATCCATACTTGTTATTTTCATGAACCCCTGATTGTGTTTTGACTATTTAGTAAAAAAAAAAAAAAAAAAAAAAATCTAACTCAGATGTTCACAAAGGCAGCTAAGTACATTTAAGAGCTGTACCTAATCCTTTTTTGTAACATGATGTGATATACAGTACAGTATACTCTGCTTATCATTTATTTCAGTTTTTTAAATAAAAAGAAACAGAAAACAAATCCATAAAATGTAAGAATGAACAGTGTTCATTTACTGAAGCTGTGTGAACAACACAGTGAACAAGTCAACACTGGAAGCATTTATCAGGTGTTTTTTAATTTACCTTCAGCATTTGAAGTTGTTTCCCCACTAAAAGATGAAGTCAGGTCGTAAACTACGCCAGCAATGTTCAGCTGACCTGTTCTGTGTGGCAGGAGCCTCAGTCTGGCCTGAGATTAAAGAGAAGGTTAATGTTAGCTCAATAATCCCAACATCTTTCATTCTTAGTAACTCTCTCGTCTTCAAGCCATTCATCTCCACACACAGGTCTCACACAATCTGTGTCAATCACAGCTGATTCTAAAGACTCCATCATGAAGATGTGCTTTTCACAGATGTCTATGAATTGTTGAAGCTCAAGCAGTACTTTGTGATGCTGATATTACTCCAACTTCTATTGAGATGTCCTTGTATAACAAAGTAAAAGCTGCCTGCATTCTTTTCTGAACAAGTCACAGTCAGTCCCAGTGCAGGTGAGACTCCACCAGAGCTGACCCGTGCCTTCTGGACACCTTCTCCTGGAGGCTTCACATGCACGACCCACTAAAAGGAGACTGAGGACAACCCAAAACTCTAAACTATATTCTGCTGTTTGATCCCAGGTCTACAGCAGTAATGTTCAAACACTTCTCACCGTTTTGGTTTCTTCTGATCCGATCTCAAAATCTTTGATGATCTCAGTCGTGACAACGTCGTCTTTCTGTGCAGTCTACGAGGACACGAAAGAGACACAAAAAAACCCCCCAAAAAAACATTTAAAAATCAATTTGAATACCAAAGATCAATTAGAATAAGAAGTTTTCAGCATTTCGACCTGCAGAGCTGAGGCCTCCTCATTACTGATCGTCTCTCCTGTGATCTGCTCACATGTCTTTTCTGTTAAAACGGTCCCATCATCAGTAAACTTCCAGAGAAGTGAGAGATTGGACAAGGTCAAAGAAACCTTTAGAGGATTCCTGAACGTCAGTTCAACTATGATTGGTTCTGCAGAGGGGAGTACAAACGGAACAGAAGAATGGAAATTTGGTCCAATGCTAATTGTTTACTAATAACAAAGAGGCAAAAAGGTTCATTTCCATTGTTTCACTCAAGACTTCTCACCCTCCACCACAGCCAGAGGGTTACGGAGGTTGTCCGTCTGACTGTTCAAACAGCTCTGAGTCGGTTGGAAGTTCTGTGGAATGATCCCACGATTGGCCGAAGACACAAGCTGCTCCTCCAGATGGCACCACATGGCTGATGAGCTCTGATCGAACTCCTGATCCAACGACACATGAGTGGCTGCCTGCTTTTCTCCTAAAAAGAAACAGACCATACAAAAGACAAGGAGTTAGTTTTATTTGTTGGTACATTTACACTTTCAACTGTGCTACTGCAGCTGTTGATCAACGTCAAGGAACTGGCTTGTTCAACAGGAGTCTGTTTTAGTTGGACTTACAACCAGGTTTTCTTTTCAGTTGAACAAATAAAGCCGTCTCGACTTCCTGACTTTGAGACTGTTCTGCCATTACGTTATTAGCTGTGCTACAACGTACAACATATCTGCTTGTATCTTACACTGCCTGGTTCCTGTCACACTGGACTATCTATGCACAGCCAGCATATTGAATCCTACCATGGCATCTCAAACATGTCAACCAAAACCTTTACTTCAAACAGAGGTAGAGTAGAGAGTGTCTTCAACGTCTCCATCACGGTGTGGTACAGAAACTCCTCTGTGCAGGAGAGAAGGAGTTTCAATGAGGTATAAGTTCTGCACATCACATTTCTGGAGAAACCGTTCCCTCTCTATAGAACATTTTGTTCAGCAGGGTCGTTCAGACATGACCCCCAGTGGATTCTCTTCACACAGCTTCACTCGGGGAGGTACAGCAGTGTGAAATCATACATCACAAGACTGACAGTTTTTTATTCTACAAACCATTAGAGTGTTGGTTTATTTATTATCAGGAGAGCTTTAACAGGCTTTTCTCTGTTAATTTACAGTAAACATCTTGTTATGACGCTTTAAAGGCTGCTCACTGCACCACCTGGTGGTGGTTGGGTTAAATGCAGAGAAGAATTTCGTCTGGGTATGGGA
>JARVJN010001057.1:24265971-24281702 GCA_031763805.1 Argolebias nigripinnis
ACATATCTGCAATGGTTTTTGCCAGGATTCCAAAAGATCTTTAAAACCATTTAGAGAGGTCAGGGCCGAGAGCTTCAAAGTTGACTTTGACTTTGACTTGACTTTGATAAAGTCGTAATATTATCAGAACTCCGACACAAAAAAGCAGTTTTACAACTGCTGTAAAATGATGAATGTTGACGTCAGCAGTACAACAGCAGGAGGTCCAACACACTGTGGGGTATGGATTCTTATGATAAACTGAAGCTGCATGGCACTGCAGTTAATGGCTGCATTGACAGATTTAGTCATGACATAATGTGGATGGAGGCATATTTCACAAAACCAAAAGTGATCGCGGACTACTTCATAAACACAGTGACTCACATTGGAGGCTGTCCACAGCAGGTTTGAGCCGACCCAGGACAAATCACAAGTTTATTCTCATAATATAATTACTTTTTTTCTCATTATGTTTTTTTTTCTCTTAGCGTGGCCCTAAAGCTCCGTCATAGCATCACACATTAGATATGAAGAAAACCTGTCACAGATAATTAAATTAATTTCCAACTGCGAAAGCTGTTGCATCTTAAACAAAGTCACTGTGTAACTCCCACTTTCTGTGAGCTGTGAGATACAAGCACCAAGAGCTGCTTGATGGATTGCAGAGTAATCTGCTGGTCAACACTGAACACTTGGCAGAAAGAGACTCAATGAATGAATTAATTTTGTGCATCCACGATATCACCAACTCTGCACTTTTCTTGTACTTGGACAGGAAGATTGTACATTTACATGAAATAGGACAGAAATGCATGTCTGGATACAACAGATTTACAGATGAGATGTGCAGATTAATGGGCTGAGGACCAAAAATTCCTTGTATGAAAAGGACTGACGCTCCCTGCCATAGCTTTGTCAGCCCACACAAAGTCACAGTTTTGGAGAACATACACACTGAAATGCAAAATACATAGCTAATGTAGTACAGAGGGCAAGACAGGGCTTTAGTTAAATAACCTGATTTGCACTTCAGACTGCATGTCTGTACATCTGTTCAGCATCTTATCAGTACTGTTAAGAATTTATTTGGTGGAAGGTCTAGAATAGATAAATCTATGTAAATGTCATGTAAAAATGATAATGGTAAATGGTACTGTTAAAAGTCTAACCCTATGACAATTTATGCTAATTTTGCTCCACATGAGTGAGGGCTTCAAATAAAAAATACTATAAACACAAAGAGACAATCCAAACGTTTACAAATAATGTCATTTATTATATTAAAAATCCAGTACAATCTGGTCTATTTAGCGCAATAGCTATCATTTTACGACTACCTTAGCCGCAATTTGTTTTACTACCAATTCATTTGCAAATGATATTATTATACTGTTATTCTTTATTCATGATCACCATACGAGGGTCCAAACTGTGAAAAAGTGGATTATTTTTGTCTATTTCATAGTTCATACCTGAGTGTTTCGGAGCTGGCTCATTTGTTAGACAGGAAGCAGCAGGAGAAAGACTGGAATCAAAGATCTTCAGAAACTGCTCCCTGGCAAGACTCAGTACGGCCTTCAAGTCAATGATGGGTTCTGAATTTGAGGCTGAAGCTTCTTCTTTCTGTCCTGGTTACACACAAAGAGACTGGGATTTATTATTGTTTATTATAAAAGTTTTTTTTTTAACTAGCTTCCATTAAAAAGTGTAAAAAAATTTTTTTATTTTTTTTTAAATGAGGACTTAAATACTTGATAAATACTGTAGTTTCATGTTTTAAAGATAGTTTAACATCAAAGTTCATGCTCAATGTTACAGTTTTTAAAAAATCCAACAAAGTTCAGTCACGTCCTCTGGATAATTTCTTCTTGTTGAAACGTTTCGTTTTTCATCCAAAACACTTCACCAGTCTGAGGAGCCACAACAAACTCAGTCTTATCAATAGCACACTCATAATGTGGGCCAACCAGTTTGATGGTGCAATATTTGTTGGATTTTACTTACCTGGATTATTGAGCATGAACTTTGATGTTTTGAACTACTTCAGCCATGGCTGCCTCAGATGAGTCAATGGGGGAGAGGGCAGACTCCAGAAGCCATCTTATCACCATCAAACTGGTTGACCCACTATGTGAGTGTGCTTCTTATATACTGAGTTTGTTTTTTGCTCCTCAGACTGATGAAGTCTTTTGGATGAAAGACAAATCAACACAAAGAAACTATCCACAGGATCTGACTGAACTTGGTTGGACACTAACTTGTTAAGTTGTGAGATGCATTATTGTAGCGGTATGTGAATCTGGGCTCTTTTTTTGTGGCCAAGAAAAATTCAGAAAAATAGAAAAGAGAATGAAAAATAAAGTTCTTGACACACGTTTCAGCTTGTGTACTGATCGCACACATGCAGATACACTGAAAATGCAAAATATAAAAATGATAAAGCCCTGACTGTGTGCACACACGCCACCCCCCACCCCACCCCCACACACACAACATAACTTTGAATAGCACTTCTAAATTATTGCAACATTTCACAATTTAATGTCAAGTCTGAATAAATTACAATGAATTTCATTAAGGCTCAAGTCTGTGAGGATGTTACATTCGACTCAAAGGTCTTTTCAAAGAATAGACCCACTTTTCCCCCCAAATTATAAAGATTTTTATGCTACTTCCTTTAATCCGGCTCCACCCCATGTGCCATTATTTTTGCCCACCAAGTAAAAATGATGTGTGTCTATGAAACAATGCAACTGGAGAAAGCTGAGGTTTGGTAGAAACTTGGGAGTGGTCTCCACCATGACAACATTAAAGTATTTAGCAAAAAAAAATTATAAACTAATTGCAGCAATTGCAATGAACCACTAACTTTAGATAATTTCTCATCTGGCTGTAATATAATAACACAAACATTTAGAGTTTGTTACAAATAAACATGCAAACCACAAAGCTTGACTAGCTTGAATGGTGAATGGACAAACTGACACTAAAGCAAGTCACTTAACTTTATGATCTCAAGTTTTTCATTTTGTGAACTCACCAGTTAATTTGCATTAACAAAAGGACATCTTCACTGTGGACATTTGTGAAAGAGTCAAACTAGCCATTTGTAAAATCTGTTAGGCATTTAATATGAAAAGCACATGAGCTATACGACGCTACTAAAAGCAAAAATAATTCTATTCAGAGGTATATCTGCTGTTTATTTTTGAGGTTTCAATTTAAAGTATGGTACCAGCTTTCACTTAAATAAGTGGCACATTCAATTAAATTTTTGTAAAGCCTACTGTATACCCTGTAAGGAGGCTAACAGATCTATATACAGAATTATTAGATTTTTTGGGTTATCAAATTGTAATTTACAATCATTCACTTAAAGAGGAACTAACCTCACCGTTCTACGGTAGCTCCGCCCCCAGACCAAATTCAAGAAATGCAACAAAGTGGGTGTGTCAACAGACACGGGTGAGGGGGGTGAGCGAGGAGGTGTGGCCAGGACGAGAGACAGTTATTGTTTTTGAATGTTAAAATGACATTAGTAATATAAACAACATAAAACAAGCAACAACAAAGAATTATTATGCAGATGTATTTATCTATTCTCACCCAATCTATCCGAAACAAAAGGCTTAAAAAAAGAAAGAAAATACAGTAATAGCCATGACCGGGGATCGAACCCGGGTCTTTCGGATCCCATGCCGGCTTCCCTGCCTCTGCCATCTTGGCATACATGCATCATTAGTCCATCGCAGGATAAAAAAACAAATACAACCAAATACTTTTAGATCACTGGAGTTCAATTAATAGATTCTGATGAAGTGAAAAGTATTTTTTAGAATAAATAAGTCAAAATATACAAACAACTAGTGCCATTCCAAAAACTATAATATGCTTTATTGCATTTCTTTCCCGGAGTGCAATAGTACAACTTCCATATAAGGTATGAACTGCAGCGAGGACCTTCCATCACTGCAGGGGATTGGCTCTGCTTGAACCACTTTCGTGACGTCAGAGTGTACAAGACACGTCAGAGTGAACAGTCGTTGACCAATAAGAAAATTAAGCTGCAATACTATAGTTCAACCCATAGGGTTACTATAAACATGTTTTAGACCAAATAGTGACGATTTTAACAAATAAGCACAAAAACATGAAAATTAACACAGACATAGTGCTATACAACATTTTACACACATTCTAGGGAGCCTATCAGATTAAAAAAAGTTAATTTTGGGGTAAGTCCCTCTTTAAAGATGTTTGTAAACACCTTGGTGAACTGATCAGAGCACACTCTCAATACTCGTCCTGGGATGCCAGCAGGCTCTGGTGCTTTGCGAGGGTTTGCCTTCTTGAACGCCCGTCTCACTGCAGCAGTGTTTAAACAGAGGGAACTACAGTATGACCCTCTGCCGAAGCCCATACTCACTCTGAGTGTGACGGTATCCAACATCGCTTAAAGATGGCCTTGGTCTAAAACTCTAGCATGAAAAGTAACGGGCAGTTTGCATTCCCTTAAGGAATAATGAGGCTTTAAAAACAGTTTGTGTGAAAAGGTGTGTCCAGTTGTCTGGAACTGTTTGTCTTGTTCTTACATGGACAACACAGGTTGGGCTGAAGTTTATTCATCATTAATTGTAAGTGTGCATGTTTGCAGGTGCGCATGAAGTCCATGTTCGCCATTGGCTTCTGCTTCACAGCTCTGATGGGCATGTTTAACTCCATGTAAGTGACACACTTTGTTCAAATATTTGTATTTTTTTATTCAGAACCTAACGTTACATGAGTGTGATGGAGACCAGAGTATAGACTCAGATATTCTGTGCTGCCTTCAGTGACTTCTTCAGTTCTCTCCAGTAAACAGCCTCAGACTTCTGCCTGCTTTTCTCTTTTTCTGCCAGTTTTGATGGAAGGGTGGTGGCCAAGCTGCCGTTTGTGCCGCTGTCGTACATCCAGGGGCTGTCGCACCGCAACCTGCTGGGCGAGGACTACACGGACTGCTCCTTTATCTTCCTCTACATCCTCTGCACCATGTCCATCAGACAGGTAACCGAAGCTCCTTTTCCACAGCCCAAACCAGGAGAACCTGCCTGTCTGACAGCAGTCCTGATACGAAGCTAAAAGATAACTGCACCTTTTAGCAAAAAGGCTGCAGACTCTTCAGTATTCTGAGGAGTTCTTGTCAAGAACAGAAAACAAGTTCATCAAGGGAGAGAACCAGCTCTGATCCTGTCCTTACTGAGGTTATCCTGCCCAGTTTTCATGAAGTCTGGGTGCAATGAAGCTTTTTGTGTCCTCTACTGCCACCTGGAGGCCAAGTGTCTGATTTGATGTTTGAACTTTGACCTAAAGCCACAAAGTTTTCAAAAATGAGTCCAAATGAAGCGATATCACAAAAGTCTTTGACAGTAAGTCATCAGTAGTTGTTTGTAAGCAACATCTTGGTCTTCCTGTCTTCCAGAACATTCAGAAGCTGCTCGGCCTCGCTCCCTCCAGAGCTGCAACAAAGCGGGCGGGGGGCTTCCTGGGACCTCCTCCTCAAGCAGCCAAGTTTTCCTAACTGCTGTTCCAAGCTTGGCACCCCCTCTGGAGCACGACTGGAACATTTTGAGCCTCAGAAGCTGTCTTTCAGTTGCAGCTGTTGCGTTATAACTTGTTTTAAGTTTTGGTGTTTTATTTATCCTAAATGTCTCCACAAACTTTAGAAAAGAAGCTTTTCTAAAGATTCACCAAGCGTACGGCTGAGTGTGAGCTCATGTCATGGACTGAGGTTTCATTTTTCACATTAACATGCAGCCCACTTCAGCATTACTGTATGTCATCCTCTCTACTTGAGTATCTTACAGATGAATAAAGTTTTATAATTATATCTCAGTTTATTTGCTTAACTTTTGTTCCACTTTAGAAACCTGATTCCTCCTGCTCTAGTTTTTGTTGTGCTGACTCAGCATTCACACTCCTGTTTTTCCAGTTTATTTTTCTGTATGATTTCTGCATAATTTGTATTTTAGCGAGCATGGAAAAGTGAAAAAATTGCCTTTTATTGTGGTCAGATGGTGCACCAGCACAGTAATCATGCTGTCTAATCAGCATCTTGATTTGCCTCACTTGTGTGGTGGATGGATGATTTCAGCAAAGGAGAAGCTCTCACTAACTCAGATTTACACAAAGTTGTGAACAATATTTGAGAGAAAAAGCTGATTGTGCAAATAGAAAAGTCTTAGATCTTTGAGTTCACCTCATGAAAAATGGAAGCCAAAATAAAATTGTTGCTCTGTTTTTGTTCAGTATAAGTAGAGGAACAGTTTCAATTAAACCACTCAGGGGGTCACAGTTACTGAAAATAACAGTTCAGGGCCGTACATCCAGCAGATAGTCATTATGTGAATAAACTAAGTATTACAATGACAGGTTACCATTTGAGTTTGTTTATGTTGCTGCATTGAATCAAAAATGCATCAAACAGAACCCAAAAGTGTAATAAGGAAATTACATTTCAAGATTTGGTTCCTTGCAATATATTCTAATATGAAACAATATTGAAAACAAAAATGAGACACTATGCCTCCTATTTTACACAAATATTACATCTCTGACTTGTCGAATCTTTATGCTTGGCATTTTTATTGATTTGACCTTTATTTTTATTCATGCCATGAAGTGACTGGTAGGCTATTCACCTGTTGTTGAGAGCAGGGGCAATTCTAGGACCTGACCTTTAGGGGTACTTGGCCTCCAGTGCTGACAATGGCTCTTGGCTTGAACAATGTGGTGTGTGTTAAGTTCAATAATTAACAGTTATTTCATTGGGTCAGACAAGTATGTTTGCACTTTTTACACACACATTTTGTACTGAACTACTACAATGTAATCTTAAACAAGCAAACAAATGCTGTACACAATTTCCATTCATAAGCAGCATCACTGAAATAATTCTAAATTAATTAATGACGCATCACCACTCTGCATTTAGAACTGCCCATTGCAAAATGCATTGCAAACTACCATTTGAATAAAGGAGAATATGAGTCTCCTCCCATCATTGGCGTCAGAAGCATTTATAATGGGTGGGGGACACACTCCCAAACAATCATTCCTCTGTATCAAAGATGTGAACATCTTCATCCCTGAAAGAGTAGCCTCTGGCCTGGAGATCAGTGTAGACCACAGAGTCCTGGCCAGATGATGTTGCTCTTCTGTACTGGTCCATCGTTTTGGCCAGTGGCTGTTAAGTTTCCCTGATATAAGACTGATCACAGCTCAGACACTGAACAGCATACACAATATTACTCTAGCTGTTGGGGGACTGGATCTTTGGGATGGACCAGTCTTTAAAGTATTTTGGGGTTTGAAAGCCACTGGGACATTATGTTTTGAAAATAAACATCTCTCTGAAACTCCAGCCCAGAATGACCAATGGTCTGGGTCAGGGTTACTCCTTTTCACCTGATGGTTGGCTGGTTTCTGCTCTGCTTTCAGGAAGGCCCAGTTAGGATATCCACATTGCTCCAGTGCCTGTCTTACGTGGGATTTCTCCTTCTACCTGGCTCCTGAGTTAGTGGGGAGCCAGTACCACTGAGGAGTTTTCAACAATTTTTGCAGTCTTCTGATCCTGACTCACTGTAACCAGACAGTGTTTCACCTGAGAAGATGGACTAACCCAACTACTGGAGCCATTTTTAATTGTGTGTGTATCAGTGTGAGGCCTATATTGTCCTAATTTAATTTACATTCACTTATTATCCATATTACGTTCTGGTTGGTAATTTTATTTTTGTCTTTTTATTACAGGCTGAGGGCTGAAGACAGTCCAGAGTCTGGTGTTGGTTCCCCTACGTTGTATGCTGTGGGTGACAGGTCCCTTCTACTCCTCATGTGCTGTGCATCACAGTTTTTGGGTGAATTTTCTGTTTATGTTTGAATTACCATCCTTTTTTGTTGTTTTTAGTTGACTGACCGCAGGAAGCCTCAACCTGGACTAAATTATTTTATTACAAACGCTGCCTCTTTTTTTAAATTAGACGAACCTAAGTGCCTTTGGGTTTTTAAATTATTTTCTTGGGGGAAAGTCCTAAAGTGGTGTTGTTGCAATTTAAAACTTAGAAAATTCAACAAAAATAGCTCAATTATAACATTAATGTGTGTACGCGTGCATGTGTGTGTGTGCGTGTGTGTGTGTAAACAGACCACCTGTATAATTTGGGGAAACTATGATTTCTAGTTTTTATATTGCTTAAACTTTTAATTTCCTCAGAGTTGTTCATCTGGTTAGCAAACAATAAATAAAACCACTTTAAATAACTCTAGAGGCAAAATAACCCAAAAACTAAGTCAGATCTTTGACAGTATAACTTGAACAAGTAGTTATTTATTTTATTATTTTATCCAGTAATTGTCAAACTTGGTTCTCAGCTTTAGCTTTGTTGAGCACTGGGAGACGTGACACTTTCCAGCTCGTTCTCGTGGACCCCAATGCATTCCCAGACCAGAGAAGATACCGTATACAATCCCTCCAGCAACTTCTGGGTCTTCCCCAGTGCTCCTCCTCCAGATGATGGAGCTCCTCACTATTTCTGACCGGCCACCCAACAAAGTAAGCCCATTTTGGCCGCTTGTATTTTTTGGATCTTGTTCTTTGATCCAAACCTCATGACCATAAGTGAGGGTTGGAATGTAGACAGACCAGTTAATCGAGAACTTTAATTTTCAACTCAGCTCCTTCTTCACCACAACTGACAGAACAACGCTCTCATTACCAAGGATGAAGCCCCAATCTGTCTATCCATTTCCGTTCCATCCTACCATCACATGTGAACAAGATGCCCAGATACCTGAACTCCTCCACCAAAGACAGTCTCCCGCCGACCAAGAGGGGCATTCCACACATTTCTGGTTGAGAACCATGGCCTCAGACTTAGGAGGAGCTGACTCTCATTCCACCCAGTGTCTGCTCAAGGTCATGGCCCGATGACGCCAACAGAACCACATCATCTGCATAAAGCAGAGATGAGACCCTGAAGTTCCCAAACTAGACACCCTCCTCTGCATGGTGGTGCCTCAAGATCTTGTCCATGGAAACCACAAACATGATTGGACACAAGGGACAGCCCTGGAGGAGTCCAACCCGCAATGAGAATGATCCTGACTTTGTGCCAAGAATGCAGACACAACTCCTGCTTTGGTTCCACAGAGACTGGATAGCTCTTAAAAGCATGCCAGGTACCCTATACTCCTTCAGTACCCCCTACAGAATGCTTAGAGGAACACAGTTACAAGCCTTCTCCAGATCCATAAAACACATGTTGACCAGAGAAGTGAACTCCCACAACCCCATTAGCAACTCTACAAGCATAAATATCTGGTCCACAGTTCCACGGCATGACCAGGACTGAAGCCACTCTGCTCCTCCTGAAACTGAGGTTCAACAATTGGTTGGAGTCTCCCTTCCATCACCCTGGAGTAAATCTTCCCAGGGAGGGCAAGAAGTGCGATCCCACGATAGTTGGAACACATTCTGCAGTCCCCCTTTTTTAAAACGGGAACTACCACTCCGGTCTGCCACTCCACAGGCATTATCCAAGTCTTCCATGTGACATTGAACAGACAAGTCAACCATGACAGCCCCATAACATCCAAAGCCTTCAGTATCTTGGGGTGAATCTTGGCCACACCTGGCGCCATGCCACCAAGGAGCTTTTTGATTACCATGGTGACCTCTGCCATGGTAATGGACTCGTCTTCACCCGAGTCCTCAGACTGTCTCCTCAAAGGTGGACATGGTGGATGGATTAAGGAGATCCTCAAAATGCTCCTTCCATCACTCAACAATGTCCTTAGCTCAGGTAAGCAGTTCCCCCACCCAAACCAAGTAGACTGGGATAGGGTTCATTTTCTTTTCTCAAGTCACAGAATCCTTTTCCAAGTCCTTTTCCACTACCTCCTCAAATTCCTCCCATTCTCGAGTTTTTGCTTCCGTAACCACCAAAGCTGCAGTCCTTCTTGCCACCCTGCACCTGTCGACTGCTTCAGGAGTCCTTCAAAACAACCAAGTCCTGAAGCCCTCCTTATCTTGACGGCCTCCATCACCACTGACAATTTGGGAATTTTTTATTTTTATTTACTAAAATGAAAATCATGGCTTCTCAGCTGTAATGAGAGAGAACACTTTACACTTATTCTTAAAATATTTATTCTTGAAAATTTTAAATGATAACTTCTTATTTGACTTTTTCTCTTGTTTAAAATGCAGAAAATGATGGTTCCAGATACGGTTCCATGAGGAATCCCAGGAGCATCACTCTCAGCACTTTATATGGGCCAGAACACATTCAACTCTGTTCTGTTAAGCTGACTGCTGCAGAGGACAAAAGCTTTGAGTCTTTGATAAGCAAGTCAGTTCCGCAAGGCCTTTTTAGAGGCCAACAAATCATTTGATGAAACTAAAAAACATATTTTCTGTGAAATGGCCATGTAAACCATGGGTGATGAGCAACTGATCAAAGTTGTTGAATAATATTGACTTCATTAAGCTTAAAACATAGAAAAAGGTACAATCTGCAAACCAGAAGCCAAACCAATGAAAAAAGTAGCTAAAAGTGGCAAAACTAATTAAAAGTAGCATGATGAAAGCAAAAATATAGCTGAAGGTGGCAAAAATGTGACAGGATGGAACAAAAGTGACTAATAAATATCTAACAGTAACAAAATGACAGTTACAAATGGCAACACAGTAGCTAAAAAGAACAGAATTGTAGCTAAAATTTGCATAGTTGTAACTAAAAACTGTAAATAGCTAGTTTAAAGTGGCAATTGCACCAGCTGTTGCTAAGAATGACAGAATTGAATAAAAGTGGCTGAATGGTTAACGAATGTTGCTGAAGAATAACTAAAAGTAGCAACAAAAAAGTCAGCTAAAAGTGGAAACCCAAATGTTGCAAAAAAGCGAGCTAAAAATTGATGCAAGAAAACAGCATGTGTGCCGTGTACCGTAAATAATCCTCTCAGGTGCTCTGAAGAGAGCATGTTGAGCTACCAGCTCATAAATGAGGCCTATGCCCACACTGTAGTGTAGAGCATCCATGTAGGTGTTCTCCATGATATGTGTGGTAACTATGGGTATTATAGGAAGTTTGTGGATAGAGGACACGGGATGCTTTTCACGTTTGCAGCTCAGGTTGAGCAGATATGTGAGAATCTCACACAGCTGTGTGGAGCAGCTTCCATCAGGTCCAGCAGTCCTCCTCTGCTTCAGTTGATGCAGCTGTTTCCAGTCAGAACGGCCATGTCTTGACTCTTCTTTGCGTTGCTTTAACACACAAAATCCCTGTAAAACACTTTAAATTTGTGGTTGTAATGTAACAAACTGTGTACAGGTTCAAAGGGTGTGAAGACGTTTTCAAGGCACCGATCCTCCACGTATGTGCCAAATGGTTTTGGTTCCCTCTGGGCCACACACAGAAAGCTCTTCCTTCCTCTTCTGACATGATAATAACAATATCTTTGTTCCTGGCTCTACCTGCTGACCTGCAGTCTGTTCCTTTAGCCTCCAGCCTCATCTAACTCAGAATATGCTGCTCACGCACACGCGCACACACACACATATGGCTGCTAGAATAAAGGCAACACTGTATCCTACAAAACCAATGATGATGTCAGCTTGTTATTGACTCTCTCAGGTCTGAATGACTGAGCAGAAGATAGGGGGTGGGATGGAATCTATCTATTGCAGTGCAGTGACCGGCCAGGCGAAAATGAGATGTAGTGTGTGTGTGTGTGTGTGGTTTGTGGGGGATGGGTGGGATCCTGCAGTCGTTTCAGCAGACACAATCTGTCCCAGTTGCTGCACACCTTACAGTTTACAATAAGCTTCCCCACCCCCCCCCCATCTCTCCCCTCCTGTCTCTCGCCGTCTCTGCTTTTGTGGAGATGAATGAACGATTCCATTTTAAGCATGGAGGCAGATAGATCAGAAAAGGAAAACCTCATGCAACCGGAAGTCAAACGGCCTTGTTTTCTGGATCACACTGTTTACGGCCTATGTATGTTTCTATAATTGTATCTGTTCAAATAAAATGCAGGGCACACATTAAAGACAGCGTCTCACTTGGGTGCAGGTGTTGGAGTTGGTGATATGGTACACTACTGTAGTATACTTAAAGTAACCTGGCATCCATGGTGTGTACAGCCCATTTTTGAAAATAATTGACCTCGGCAGTCCCCTCATATTTATGATTTAATCTGCTGGAGTACACGTTTGAAGTGAGGGTAGGCAGATGCGCACGAGTTTTGAATAATTATGTATCATTGATGTTATTGAGCCAGTATCTCATTGGGCTAGGGCTGTTCAAGGTCAACATCAAGGTTCTTTACTGTCATTCATCACATGTGGTACACGACATGGAACGAAACTATGTACACAGGGTCCCAGTTACAGCCAACAAAAATACAAATTGTAAAGCAAAACAGTACCGTAATAAGATCTGTTCATGACTGGTGAAGAGCCTTCATGAGAGTCGCTCCAAAATGTCTCAAAACATTTGCCGTGGTTCTTTATTTCCTTGTGTGAGTTGCAGAGTTTCAAAATCCTACCCCTTGAGCTGTTGCAGATTAATTGTTCAAAAGTTTTGTTTCCAAAATGATTCGGGTGAGCAGAAATTAATGTTGTCAAGGCCACCATTGGCCACCCCCTGGCTCCACCATTGCACTTGGAATTGGATAAAATTGCTTCACCAGGATCTGTCGTTCTGCGTTTCAGAAGAAAAAAAAAAACTACCTCTCAGATTCAGGTTAGGTTTATTTCTCATATGCAAAATCAATGCTAGGTCAACAATGCAATCAAATGCTTATGACGAGAAGCACAGTTTCAACTAGCCAAAAAAACAAAAAAACAACAACAACAACAACAAAAATACACACTTCAATAGGCTGCACCAAACATATTAAGGTTAATCCAAAAAAGCTAAGTCTGGTCCTCTGGACATTCAAAAAATAAAACAAAACAAAGCAACAACAAAAATGTAGAAACGTTTCGTCTTTCGTCCGAAAGACTTCCTCAGTCTGAGAAGCTGTATTCAGAGGACCAGTCTAAGTCTGCTAAGTCTGGTCCAGAGGACCAGACTTAGCTTTTTTGGATTTTTCTACCTGGATTATTGAGCATGCATCAGGGTATATTAAGGTTAACTTCATTCCCTGTTCAATTCCAGTCCTCATTCCAAAACCTACAAACACTCACTATTTGAATGCCTCAGTGATTTAGCCAAACCTGCTTTTTGTTATTGTTGTGGCAATTAACTAAAGGTTTACCATTTGTATATTGATTTTTTTCTGCCAGTCATATGTTTACATTTGAATAAAGGACAATAAATGCATGCAGAAAGAAGGTTGGTTTTAGACCAATAAATGTTTGTGTTTACATGTAAGTAAAACATTGGTCTCATAATCAACTCAGTATGTTGTACCCAGGACAGTGACCAGAGACAAGCCCAGTGCGCACTGCGCAGCAGAAGTTCCATTCTTCAAGGACAGATCTCAGCTGCAGTCTCACAAACCAACATAATGACCTCCAACATGCCCTGAAGGAGGCTGCCGTTGGATCCAGATCCCTTTCAAGTTTCCTGCTGACAAAGATTATATAGGTCAGTGTCTTCAAACTTATGTTTCTGGCCATTTGAAATGCTCATGTTTAGGTCTAGCTGGATATCATATTCATCTCTAATTAGTTATTTGATTATGTTTTTAAGAAAGGTCATGTGACACCATGATTGTGTGTGGGCCAGCAGATGAAGCACAATACACAACTCTGGTTCCAAAAAATTAAGATGGCAACTCCCATAAAAAGGATTGGCTTCCAACAATGAATGGAGAAAGAATGTTACGTCTACTTCTTTTAAATTTACAATCTATGTGCCTGTACCACTGAAACATAAAAACACTGGAAAGGCCAATCACAGCACAGTCTATCCTAATGAAGCAATAATTTGTGACGCCATCTTGGTAGGTGCTAGGTGGTGACCTTAGTTATTGTCAGAATGTCAATAGACCCTAGATATATGAGAAACGAAAACTAAACTTGGCCAGTGAAAGTCAAATATTTTTTCATCAAGTTATAAATATCTAAACCTGACCTTCAAAAAATGCATTATTGTGTCCATCTTTTTTTAATTTGGAAAAACTAGACTATACATTGTGTTATTATACCAGGGAGCATTGCTCTCTTTACTAGAGAGCTATAATTGCTGTAAAGCAGGAAAGGCAGCTGACAGAAAATACATCTTCAATATTTGCAGCATTGTTTCCTATATAATCATCACTTAACAGCCTATTTTATGGGTAAAATAGTGAATTAATACATAAGCTAGTTTAGAACTCATTTATCCATTTCCAAATATTAATAACATATAAAATAAAATATAAGATATTTAATGAATATGTATAAAATATGTATTGGTATTTATATATGTACAAATATAATATAAATATATTATAAAATACAATAAAATAGAAGGCCTAAACACATTCTTCATTCAAAAACACAACAAAAAAAAATAATAAAGGCTACGTTTAAGTTATTTATCTACAGGTAAGTGCAATTCAATAGACAGTGGTAGCAGAGTACTTTACTTAATTACGTAAAGCCATGTGTTTACTGGTCTGGCTGGCATGAATGTTTTTTTTGTTGTTGCTGCATTTCGTAAAGTTAAATACTAGCTAAATGGGACAGCCTTTAAAGGTTCACTTCATTATTTTTCTTTAGGCTTAATAACTGATTCATGCGTACAGGCACGGGATGGGTGTTTGATGGAAGGCTCATAGTCTTGTATTTTGTTTTGACAATGTGCATCAAATATTTTTATTCAGGTAAAACAAGGTGATCTATAGACATTTTTTAATTGATCACCTAGAACACAGCAGGCATCAACCCTGTGGCTTCTATTTAAAGCAATAACTTTTTACATGTATTTGATGCGTAAACAACACGTACTTTACACGTTGTTTACACGTCAAAGTCACGTGGAATATTCACAAGTATTTGGCCCTGATGGCTTTCCTTAGGCCTTGACATGTAAACAATATGCAGTGAAAGGTGTAGCACCTAGCAAGATGGAGACCATAGCATTGATGGCTATTCCATTGCATTTCCTTTATTTTTTATTATTATTTGAGTTGCGCTTACTTCCAACTTAGATACACACATCTCATCTGATATCAGTGAGATAAGTCATGACCTTTGACCCATATAGCTTCATTTCCACCTGTGGTGCAGCAGTAAGGACGCCAACTTGAGAACAGAAAGGCTTGAGGGTTCAATTCTGTCATTTTCTGAGAACATACAATGATTCAATTCAATTCAATTCAGTTCATTTACATAGTATCAAGTCATAACAGAAGTTGTCTCAGACCAGAAACATTCATATAAAAAATAAATAATTTAACACTGTTTATCTGAGGAGCAGACTGTTTTGAATTTAACTCCATCACAGAACTCTCATCTTGAGCAAGCATGAAGTGGAAAGGAAAAACTCCCTCATGAAATGAGGTCAATTTGTCCTCCAGTAGTCTAAGGTTAAGACAGCATAACAAGCCAACCCTAATTATAGGATTTATCAAAAAGGAAAGTCTTAAGCCCAGTCTTAAAACTGGACATTGGCCCTCATTCACGAAAATGTTCTTATTTTCATCCTAAATTTCTCCTACTTTTGTTCGTACGAAGCGTTCGTACGAACATGCCACGTCAGATTCAACAAACTCTTCTA
>JARVJN010001057.1:24766060-24778549 GCA_031763805.1 Argolebias nigripinnis
TGCATGTTAGGCTGATTGGTAACTCTAAATTATCCCTAGGTGTGAGTGAGAGAGTGAATGGTTAGTTGTCTCTATGTGGCCCTGCAATGGACTTCCGACCTGTCCAGGGTGTACCCTGCCCCTCGCACAGTGATTGCCGGACATGGGCACCGGCGACCCCCGTGACCCAAAATGGAAGAAGCAAGTAAAAGATAATGGATGGCTGGATGGATGTTTGAGTAGCACAGGAACACCAAAGTGAACACCTTGTATGAGCAAATGTCATAAATAATTCAGAGGTTCTTTTTGACCACACCTAAAATATGTATTTTTTTTACACTTGTAGCTATGAATCAGAGACTCCTGAATCAAGTATTAAATGAGTTATGGCTTAAGTAGCTTGTGTTAAGAGCTTTTGGAGGAGGCACCAACAAGACATCCATGATTTGGTACCAACCTTGGTGGTGGTTGGGATGGGCTGCGTGACTTCATTTAGGCTGTGTAGATGAGGAACCAACTCCAACCACAAGTTGACCTGAGCAGTGGGCAGAAATTAAATGCATGAAAACACATAAAAAAACACTCTTGAGAAGAACTTTCTGCAGTGAATATAACAGGCCTCTCTTGTAAATGAGTCCTCGTGACTCAATGAGACTAACCTGTATACATAAATATTGAATGAAAAATATGGGATGATTTTATGGTTCAAAAACAGATATATGTTGGTTACACAAAAAATAAAGTAATACTACAGCCAAAATCAAACTAAAGAAATAAAAATGTTATAACTATAGAGCCTTCCAGGGAAAAAAACTGAAATAACTATATTTTTTAATTCACTCTTGCGGCTGTTTGTTGCACCTTATCAAGGCATGTGCTACAGTATTGCAGAGCTCCTTATACTTAAACAATGAAGCAATTTAAAAAAATCTTTCTGAGAGAAAAAAAGGATTGTAACATATGTGAAATATAATCAATCAAGATTATAAATGTTTGAATGTTAAAACATATAAACTAGTATTTTGGAAAAACAGTATTTTTGGGATATTTATTTGTAATGGAATAACAGCTGAAAGCAAATTGGCAAAAAGTGATTTTTTTAAAAAGTCATCAACGGGTCAAAGTGTGACCTGACAGTCCAATGACAGCAGGGCTTCTGATAAAATGATCCAATATCCTAAAAACTGTCTTGCTCCGTTTAACATTCATTCAAAGCTAATTTAAAATGAGCCAGCTTATTAAGAGTATCCTACATTCAGAAGTGAAAGTGTTAAAGTTAATAAGATTTTCCAATGAGAGTAGTTATGAAAGACATATTAATGCTTGATGAACAGGTAATTTATTAGTTTGTAAACAATTACTAAAACGTTTATCAAACAGTTATAAAACATTGTTCATATCAAAACAGATTTACTGTTTAGCAACATGGAGCTCTGTAATTTATTCAGGAAATAATAATTTTTGCTAGTTGTACATTTCACCCCCCCCCCCCCCACATACACACATACATACTACAACAAAAAAAAATACAACAACAACAACATTATTTACCTTAAAACCCAAAAAAGAACTTTGTATGCACTAATGTTCTAAATGCAGGTAACCTATACCAGATATGTTGGACACAGAAAATGTAAATAAACAGTGAGAAGAGAGGACAGATAAAGATGAAAATAATACATTAGTATTGTTTTTTTAATAGTTTAGTAAGTGCTTACAGCTCAATGAAGAACTTCTTTATTTACTGTTGACTGATTTTTTTATGAGTAACCTTAGTTTAAATTTCATTTGATAAGTGAAACATCAACACAGAAATGTGTACCTTGTTGGCCCGATAATGCTCTTTGACTCGAGGTTTCAGGCCGATGTGCAAGTATAGCTGGTCTTTCTGGTTGTAGCGTGTCCATGCCACCTCCTCAAAACGATTGGGCTTTGTGTGGATGAACTTGGTATCCTGGGGGACAGGTTGGTTTGGGTCCCTGTGTAGAAAGGGAAAAGGAGGATAACCATTTGTGAAATAATTTAGAGCGGTATTAGGAGCTTGTGGTTTTAGCGTAGAAAACAAAATCACAAATGACATTAATTTGAACCACTACAACAGAAAATACAGACGTTCTCAGTTCTTCACTGGATAGTTCGTAAGGTCCCACACAGGTTCAACCAATTATCAAAGGTTACAGGATGAACTAAAGCCAAAGTCAAAAGTTAGTGGGCATTCTGAAACAAATTAATCCGATTACAAATTTAAAATTTGACCCAAGTGCAGCATATGCCTTAGGCTAATGAGTATAAATAGGAAAATGCTAGAATATAGTAGTTGAGAAATGCAGCCCCATAGGTTTCATAAGGTTTTAATCAATGCTGTCTGAGACAGCACACCTGGAAACCCATTAGAAACATCAAACAAGTGCTATTACTAAGAGATTATAGATTTGTTGAAGATTAATGGAAATATATTATGGAGGCTGAGGACTTTGTCTTTCTGATTGAATATGTTACCAAAATAAAAACCAGAAAAAGAAAAACATACTGCATGCTATGTGATAAACTCTGATATCTCCTTTGAAGTGATCACATCTTTAACATAAATTATAAATGCTTCTAGCTTATGTTTTGGGGGAAGATAATGGTCATTTCCATAACGAATTTGGGTCTATTTTTGCCATTTTAAAACTAAGAAATGTTTGTTTCATATTATGGTTTATATTACTTAGTTAGATGTTGGACTACTGGTATAAAACCAAAGAGTGTTAAAATTTCATATGTGAGCTTTTTTTAAATCAAACATATGAGCTTCTGAAGAACATTCTGCATGGAATACAATACTATAGACTCACTTGCACCTAATCTGAGCAGAACAGAGCTGGCTGGCCCTGTGTGCTGTGGAAGCCCTTTCACATGTAACGAGTGCCCCATTGTCTAAGAAAGGCATATGAAGCCAGCCAAACCTCATCAGGAACACGCTTAGCCATTCAAATGGGTGGCATAAATCTCCCAGGTACCCAGCAATCCACGTCAATTTGAGGTAATAGATGTAGATCATTAGTCCCTTTCTGTTCCCCTCAGGGTAACTGGGCAGAGCATAGAAAAAAAATCCAATGTCCCTCCATTATGCCTCAGAAAAACAATTACCACAATGACTACATGCTTGAAGGCAACATGAGGGAGAGGTAGAAAAGGGAATTTTAATTTTATTCCATAAAGAGCAGCCTACGACCATTAATTAATAATGCGTTTGAAGATACGAAGAGGGCATGTGCAAAGAATATCAATTACGCACTGTACAGTCTATAAAACCCAGCAGCCCAATTCACTACTCCTACAGTCATCAAATGGAGTGCAATATTGAGGAAACAATTATACTGAAATGATCAACTTGTACATTGTGCTGTAATACTAATTGCATGTTGTATGAATGATCCTTGGAACAGACGTTTTATGATTACTGACATCTTTATTTTGATGCTTTTATTTAGTCAAGTTCATATATATTATTGTTTATTTTATTGTAAATTTCCCACACCTTAAGAAAAAAAAAATACAATTAATACAGTTTTATAGAGAGTGAAGAGGTATTTTAAGAAAATAAATTGAGACAATTAATACAGTTTTATAGGGAGTGAAGAGGTATTTTAAGAAAATAAATTGAGACAAAAATAACTGTAAACACTGAGGCTATGCATTTCTCTGTCCAGTTAAAACGTGTGGCTTTTACATTTAACGAACGGATTTGTCAATAAAGCAAACTAAAATAAAGGCCTTACATGGCCTGCAACCTTTTATGCTCAGGTTTTAAGTTATAATAAAACTACCGCATAATGAGGTTGGTGTTATAGCTTATTTGTTAAAATATTGAAAATGATATTTCTTTGTGGAGCTTTGATAGACTTGCAGCCTGTTGCATGCAACACCTTTCACAGTGACTGCTGGATATGGACACCAGTGACCCCCACAAGCCAGAAAGAATGAAGTGCATGGATGGGTGTAATGTGCAAATCTATGCAATATTTGAGATTGTGCGAGATGTGTTGGACATGACTATATATTCCTTAAACACTGAAGTTAGCTAAATATCTGTTACATTTTTTTGTAGTAGTATAATTTATTCATTTCATATTAAAAAACAATGACAATTTATAAAAAAGAACAATTAAACAAAACATAAAATGAAAGGAAGCAGAAGAAGAAAACATTTCTTATCATATCTGCTCCTTATCAAACAATCAATTAAACTATCAATTCAAACATAAATATACTTATTTGTAATACAAAATAATAACATAATGACATTTTGAGTTCACTAAAATTGTAGCTTGTAGATCATAGCTTCTCGCAGTGGCCATCCACAAACTCGGTGGTGAACACCCCATGTTAGGGAAGCTGTCAAGCTGAAGAAGGAGTCTTATCAGGCCTTTTTGGCTGGTGGGACTCTGGAGGCAGCTGAGGAGTACTGGAAGGCTAAGCAGTCTGCAGCCTTGGCTCTTGTTCAGGCAAAAGCTCAGATGTGGGAGGAGTTTGATGAGACTTTGGATATAGATTCTCGGTTGGCGCCAAGGAGATCCTGGCAAACCAGCTGAGGAGAGGTAAGCAGTGCTTTACTAACATTGTGATCATTGAAGGTGGACTGTTGTTGACCTCACCCAGTGATGTTGTTGGGAGGTGGATGAAATACTTCTCGGACTTTCTCAATCCCACCGGCACGTCTTCCATGGAGGAAACTGAGTTGGGGGTTTGGGGGTTGTTCTGTTCATAACCATGGCTGAGGTCACCAAGGTAGTTACAAAACTCTGCAGTGGCAGGACTCTGAGGGTGGATGGGATCTGCCCTGATTTCCTTAAGGATCTGGATGTTGTGGGGCTGTCTTGGTTGACACACCTTTGTAAGATTGCATGGACATCGGGAGCAGTTCCACTGGTTTGGCACTGGTTGGTGGTTCTCCTCTTCAAAAAGGTGGACCAGAGACTGTGCTCCGATTATAGTGACATCACTCTCCTTGGCCTCCCTGGTAAGGGCTATTCAGGGGTACTGAAGAAGTGAGTCAGATCGTTGGTCGAATCTCAGATCTGGGAGGAACAATGCATTTTCCGTCCTGGCCATAGAACAATGGACCAGCTCTTTACCCTCATTAGGGTCTTCGAGGGGTCATGGGAGTGTGCCCATCCAGTCTAAGCAGTCTGTGTTTTGTGGACTTGGAGAAGTCCTTTGACGGTATTCCTTGGGATACACTGGGTGTTCTGCGAATATGGGATTGTGGGTCCATTGCTATGGGCTCTGTGGTCCATATTCAAATGGTTTGGGAGTTTGTTTTGCATTGCTGGTAGCAAGTTGGACCCCTCAGTGTGGGAGTTGGAATCTGTCAGGGTTGCCTAGTGTCATCAAGTCTGTTCATAACTTTTATGGACAGAATTTATCAGTATATTCAGGTGGTGGAGGAAGTCTGACTCGGTGGCCTCAGTATTCCTTCTCTGCTTTTGCAGATGGTGTGGTCCTGTTGGCGTCATTGTGCTATAAATTTCAGTTCTCACTGGAACGGATGGAAGCTGTGTTTGAAGTAGCTAGGATGAGAATCAGCACCTCCAAATCTAAGGCCAGGGTCCTCAGTTGGAAAAGGGTAGATTGATCTCTTTAGATCAAGCGTGAGCTTCTGCCTCAACTGGAAGAGTTCAATTATTTTGGAGGTATTGTTCATGAGTGAGAGAAGAACAGAGCTTGAGATTGACAGTCAGATTGGTGCAGTGTATAAAGTATAGCGGGCTCTGTGCCGGTCCACTTTAGTGAAGAGGGAGCTGAGCTGTATGGCAAAGCTATCCTTTTACTGATCGGTCTTGTAGCGTTTCTGGGTTTTTGTCCCGTCTCTGTCCGTTTCCTCATGTTTTCTGATTCATCTCTCTGTGTTTTCCCTGCTTGCAGCCCCTGTCTCATCTGTGTCTCATGTTAATCACCACAGGTAGATGTTGTTGTGCTAATCAGTGTGTGTTTGTATATATATATATATATATATATTCAGCTCTCTTCTGTTTTGTCTTTGTCTCCAGATTGTCCTTCAATGGTGTCTTGCTCTGCCTCCTGTCCTGTCTGCCCTGATCTATTCACTATACCAGTAAGTGGCTGCCCTGTCAGCCTTTTGCTTTTGTTTTTGGAGAATAAACTTTTTTTTTTTTATATTTTACCTCAAGCCTCCTTGTTATCTTCCTGCACTTGGGTTCAACACATCTGACGGCAGATTGTGATAGAATCCAGAGACCACACTGAACCCAGCAGGAAGATGATACCTTTGTTTAAGTTTTAGGCCCATGAGGTGGATGAAACTGCCCAGAGAACAGGAAGAGAGAAATAAGAATTTGCTTTTGGGGACCCGTCTGGCCATTAAACCTGGGTCCTAAGCTTCACCGTCTCTTCTTCCCTCATCAACGCATCTTGCTGCTGCACACCGCTACCCACTTCATTCTCCTCCTGGCTGTCACAGACATCGTGCTACCCCCCCCCCCCCCCCCCCCCCGAGTCCAACGCAGAGAGGAGAGAGCTTCACAAGTGAGGGGGAAGCCCAGCCCTCAGTTTCTGGTCGAACGACAGAAAATTTTGCTGCGGGGGAGGTACACGTGCCCCCTAGAGGAGCTATCTGGCTCTTGCTCACAAGAGGAGTTGGGGGGGGGTGTTGCTGGGGGAGAAGAACCCATGCCCTCACTTGCCGGAGGAGCAGTCCAGCCCTCCCTCACTGGAGGAGCTGAAACTGTGGCAGGCTTCTGTGGTGGCAAAGTACCTGGAGCCACATCTGCCCTGCTACAAGGAGACCCAGGTGGAAAGTCCTTGAATCCAGTCCTCCTGAGGGTTTCACAGCTACAAATCCTCTCTCTCCTCCACAACCAGATGCAGCTCTGTCTCCTCCACCACCAGCTGCAGCTCGGTCTCCTCCACCATCAGCTGCAGCTCTGTCTCTTCCACCAACTACTGCAGCTCTGTCTCCTCCACCACCTGCTGCAGCCCAACCTCTGGTCCCTGGTTCCTCAGATGCAGTCCAGCCTCTGGTCCCCAGTTCACCAGCTGCAGCCCCAGTCCCTGGTTCTTCAGCTGCAGCCCTATCTCTGGTCCTTGGTTCTTCAGCTGCAGCTTTGACCTCATCCCATACTACTGCTCTTTCCCCTGGCTCCCCAGCTGCAGCCCCGGTCCCTGGTGCCCTAGCTAAAGCCTATCCTCTATCAGCTGCTGCTGCAACCCAGCCTCCATCAGCTTCTGCTGCTGCAGTTCTGTCTCCTCCACCAGATCCAGCTACTCTGGTCTCACCGGCTCACTTGGTCCCATCGCCTGATCCAGCTCGTCTGGTCTCGCCACCTGCAGACCTCACGCCAGACTCGTTCTTGGCTGCAGGCTCCTCAGCTGCAGATTCATTGCCCGACATTGGCTACAAACCCTTCGCCCGACTCATTGGCTGCAGACCCTTCGTCCGACTCATCGGCTGCAGTCCTTTCGCCTGACTCATCGACTGCAGACCCTTCGCCCGACTCATTGGCTGCAGATATTTTGCCCAACTCATCGGCTGCTGACTCTTCGCCTGACTCATTGGCAGCAGACTCTTTGCCTGACTCATTGGCTACAGGCTATTCACATGACTCATCGGCTGCAGACTCACTGCACGACTCTACGGCTGCAGACTCGTGCCTGCAGACCCTGGCTCATCTGTAGTCTTCACTCCTGGTCTGCTCTTTGGCTCATGTTCCTTGGTCTTCGGCTCACGTTCCTGGCTCTTCAGCTGAAGTCTACGTCCCTGTTTCATCTGCAAAAGACCTGGAGTTGACCATCAAAGATCTTCGTCTTGGCTCGTCAGAGGTCCTCGCTCCTGGTCTGCTCAAAGAGGTCCTCACTCCTGGTGGTCGCTCACTGGAGGTCTGGCCTGAGGGTGGATGGTTTCTAAGCCGCCCACCTGATCTCCTGCCTCATTGGGGACGGTCACCTGGCTGCCCTCCTGAAATGTGGACCTACCTTGGATGGTCTCCTGACTGTCCACCTTGACTCTGAGTTGGGGATCCTACAGTTTGGTTGTTCTTAGTATTTCCCAGGTTTTCCTGTTGTTTTTTTTGTTATTTTCGTCCTGTGTGTACTTGTCCTGCTCTGTCCTCTTTTGTCCTACCTCCCACCCAAGTGGGATGTAATTTATCCTTGGGATGACAGGAGCTATCCCTTGAGTAGGGGGTACTGTAGGGTTTCTGGGTTTTTGTCCCATCTCTGTCTATTTCCTCTTGTTGTCTGATTCAGATCTCTGTATTTTTCCTGCTTGTATTCAGCCCCTTTCTCATCTGTGTCATGTTAATCACCACAGGTGGATGTCATTGTGCTAATCAGTGTGTGTGCATATATTTTCAGCTCTCTTCTGTCTTGTCTTTGTCTCCGGATTGTCCTTCAATAGTGTCTTGCTCTGCCTCCTGTCCTGTCTGCCCTGATCTATTCACTGCACCAGTAAATGGCTGCCCTGTCAGCTTTTTGCTTTTTTTTTTGGAGAATAATTCTTTTTTTAAATATTTTACCTCAATCCTCCTTGTCATCTTCCTGCACTTGGGTTCAACACTCCTGATGACAGATTGTGATAGGTCTACTTTCCTACCATCACCTATGGCCTCGAACTTTGTGTAGTGACCGGAAGAATGAGATTGTGGATACAAGTGGTTGAAATGAGTTTCTTCTGCAGGGTAGCTGAGATGTTTGGTTATTCAGGAGAGACTCAGAATAGAACTGCTACTCCTCCACATTGAGAGGATCCAGTTCAGTTGGTTTGAGCATATGGTAAGGGCTCTCCCTGTTCACCTTCCTAGGGGGGAGCTTCAAGCATGTTCAACTAGGAGGAGACCCCAGGGAAGACTAAAGACACACTAGACTCTAGTGTGTACTAGAAAGACTATGTTGCTTGGTTGGCCTGGCAACACCTTGGGGTCCTCCCAGAAGAGCTGAAAGAGGTGGCTGTAGAAAGAGATGTTAGGGCCTCCCTGCACAAGCTACTGCTCCCACGACCTGACTTCAGAACAAGCAGAAGATCATGAATGGATGTGATTATAGATATTCATTCAACACTTCTTGAGTCAGATCTGATGGTGGATGAAGATACCAGACAGACTTGACAGAACCAAAGGTCAAATTATGTTTTCTGAGAATGTTTGATGGAAAATCCCATCAGAGTAGGGGACAGCAGAAAGGAAGCCAAGTCTGGGGTTCTTGGGGTTGGTCAGCCCATAACCAGGGGTAAAGTTGGTGACATAATTTTAAACATTTACAAAGACAGAACGTTGAATGTTGACATGCTCTACTCCAAGTTGCTAAAGGCTCTAGATCTGGCTCTGATGTCTTGATTGCCATGTCTTTGCAATATTGATTTGTCAAGAAAGGGCGGCAGAAGGTGCGCTCCAATTATAGGATAATCAAATTCCTCATTCTCCCTGATAAGGTATTTTCATGAAAGCTGGATACAAGATTGTTAATGGTTGGACCTCAGAGTCAGAAGGATCAATGCCAGTAATGTTCATATTATGGAGTACTGGATCAGCTCTTTAATGTTGCTGAGGTCCTCAAGGGGGCAATGAAGTTTGCACAACCAGTCTATGTTTTTTTTTTTTTTTGGTATGAAGACATTTGACCACATCTTCCTCAAGTGGAAAAGTTTATCTCATGGTTTTGTTCATGATTTTGAGAATATTAGGGAATGAGATTGACAGATGGATTGGTGATTCTTCCACAGGTCTGTGTAAACTGTTCTGGTTTGTTGCGGTGAATATAAAGCTGAGCTGCATGGCAAAGTTTTCCTCTAACCCATGAGTTAATGTCCATACCGTCATCTATGGTCATGAGCTCTGGGTAGTGACCAAAAGAACAAGATTACAAATACAAGCAGTCAAAACGAGTTTTGGCTGCATGGTTGCTGAACCTCCCATAGAAATAGGATGAGAAGATCAATCTGGAAGAGATTCATTCAGGTTGAGGTCTGACTTTGACTGGACCATTGCAATACCTTGGTTACTTTCTTGTTAAGCCATTCTGCTGTAGATTTGTTGCTGTGTTTACGATCATTGTCCTGTTACACTATGACCCAGTTTGGTCCAAACTTGAAGCTACATAAGGCCAGATCATTTGAAGAACATATCATTTTTATTATGCCATAATATATACTTTGTAATGTACAAGTATTAAAACAGAAAAACCTTCCTATTTTCTTTGACTCTAATTAATTGTCAAATAAAATAGGAGTGAATTCTTTATTTATATGGAGTATGTAAAAATTTAGAAATGGTCATAACATTTTCTAATATCATGCCACCATTACTGAGTTTAATGTTAAACTTTAAAATGTTGCTATAGTACATGATGATAAATATACTACATCCCCACTGAAACAAACAGCACATGGACTAGATTAAGTTGCTGAAGTTTCAATTTGGATGTCCTTACATGTGTTTTAAATGCAGGTTGTTCAGCTTCATATAAAAAGTGAAGAGCATTGGAAACATTTCAATTATCTTCATACCCTGTTTTGGCGAAGTTTGTCCAGTAGGTCATAACTACAGCACTTAGCATCACGTCATTCTTGGAGAAGTTGCAAGGAAACAGTTCTGTGGGTCCAATCATTGGCAGCCCAAACACATACGGGATCTCATCTCCATGTGCTGCGTCTGCCCATGGTGGTACCTAATGATCAAACCACATTTATTGTTATTTTTATGACAAATGGAGAACATCACAGGGAAATATTTTTTTCAGAATAAACAATTTGACGAAACACATCAGTACAAGTCAGAGTGAAAAGTCTGGGGAAATTATGTTTTCCATAAAAAGAGAAGGAAAGCTAGCCCTTTATAACATTAAATGATGTAAAAGACATAATTTGGTATAGACTTTAGAAGGAAAATTGTTTAACATAATTTAAAATAAAAATGCAAAAGGAAGTGTTCTGGCAAATACTTGTAATAGACAAGTATTCAGTGCTTAATTTGAGCCAGATCCTGCCAGAACAAGATATGGGAACTCTCTCATTTTGACCAGGTGCATTTTGGCAACTGTTTGCTTGGATCTGACAACTCAAATCTCAAATTTGGAGCCATTTTAGCTCCAGAAAACTGGTTGGTCCACTTAAGGAGTTTACTGCTTGGTGGGGAAACAGTTTACAGGAACTTCTCAGACTGATGAAGCCCTTTGGATAGAGGGCAAAACACCTCTATAAAAAAAAGAAACTGTCCAGATGACCTCACTGAGAATTATTGTATTTGATACCTGGATGACTGAGCATGACCTTTATTATAAAACTTATAACAAAGCAACATCTGATGATTATATTAACAACTCATGTGTGGGTTTTCCTTTTCCACTGTGTTTTTTTAGCCATCATTTCCTTCGGGTGGTGCTCCGACGGCAGTGCTGTCCACTAACGCCCCGTCTCCAACCCCAGCCCCCCCTCAGGCCATCCAGAGGCTGAAGGACCAGAACCGACTTCTCACTCAGGTTCAACACGGTCCCTTTCTCTTCCAACGTAGAACTTAATATTATTCATGCACCCAAAGTGCCCCCCTTTAATCGTTCTCCTTTCTGCTCCTGCAGGAGGTGACAGAGAAGAGTGAGCGGATCGCACAGCTGGAGCAGGAGAAGTCAGCCTTGATTAAGCAGCTTTTTGAAGCTCGCGCTCGCAGCGCTCAGGACACCAGCACTTTGGATTCCACTTTTATCTGAAACCAGCACCGAGCATCAGAGAGGAATCTAAACGAAGTCCCGTCAACGTATGAACTAAACAGGACAAGTTTACCCAACTGACATTAATGCACCTTTAGTAGATACACACACACCAGGACCCTCCACTACAACAGGATTCAAAGCATGCACTACCTGGATATGATCAGTTCTGACCTGTGTGACCCTGATGCATGCTCAATAATCCAGGTAGAAAAATCTAAAAAAGCTAAGTCTGGTCCTCTGGACAAATGAAAAGCTCTTTTTTCTCCTGCCTGATCGAAGCTGAAAGACTGAAGCACTCATGAAATGGTCCCATGATTCCAATCACTCCATTTCTTGCTGGATTGCAGCATCAACAAAATCTCCTGTCCCTCTCCTAACAAGACTTATTTGTACTCTTGCTGCTCAACCGCACAAAGAACAGCTCATGAACTTAACGTAGCACAAACAAAGCTATTGGCCAGCGAGGAATATTTTGTGTTGGAATGAAATGCCATACTTCTGCAGCTGAAAACAACCAGCTGCACCCACTTGCTGTGACCTATCAGATACAGGTAGTCCTCGACTTACGGCGGTCTCGACTTACGGCGCTTCGACTTTACGAACGCGCTCCCATTGAAAAGCATTGTTTGAGTTACGCCGTTTATGCGCCTTTACAGCAGAAAATACAGTACCGAAACTAAACTTAGGGGAGCTTGAAACTTACATGAGGGAAGGGGGAGCTGGAAACAAAACTTAGGGGAGCTTGAAACTTACAGGAGGGAAGGGGGAGCTGGAAACGATACTTAGGAGAGCTTGAAGCTTACAGGA
>JARVJN010001057.1:24900920-24912063 GCA_031763805.1 Argolebias nigripinnis
AAGGATGGAGGGAGAACCAGTGTCAGCAGCCATGAGGACATCATTGGTAACTCTCAGCAATGCAGTCTCAGTACTGTAAACATCAAATGTTAATGCTTACTGTTGGAATAATTTTTATTGTTACCTCCAAAATTTGCCCAATATTGTCCAAATACTCTACTTCCTAAGAAGACTAAAGATGTTTGGTACAAACACCAGCATCCTCACTAACTTTTATTGGTGCACCATTGAGAGCCTGCTGAACGGCTGCATTACCCTGTGGTATGGGAACTGCACCAGTCAGAGCCAGAAAGCACTACAGAGGCGGGCGCAAACAGCAGAGGACATATCTGGTAGCAGTCTCCACACCATACAGGACCTTTACCACAGTCAATCTCTGCCTAAAGCACACACCATTATTAAGGACCACATCCACCCAGCACAAGGACTTTTCTGTCTTCTAATTTCCATCACGCACGAAAAGACTCAAAGACCACTATTACCCACAAGATGTCAGATTACTTAACTCCCTATAATAATTTGGTTTGTAAGCTGAATCATCCAGGTAGATAACAACAAAAAAGGTTACATCATGTCATCTGAACCAGTTTCTTTAAGAGAGAAACATTTCATCCCCTATCCGGAGGACTGTGTCAGTCTGTGGCCTGCTAACCAGATCTGTGTCATAGCCTTAATTGCTGTGTTTCAATCCAACCTCTGTTTTAGGCCATCAGGCCTAAATAATTTGATTGCTGTTCATGAGGATTTGAATATTTTGAATTGGTATGCTCTGTTTGTATGTGTTAAAAGCCTACTTCTGAGATTCCAAAAGGAGGTTGGCTTGAAACACAGTAAAGAAGGCTACCTATGGGACAGATTTGAATGGCAGGCCACAGACTGACAAAGTCCTCTTGATGGGGGAAGAAAAGTTTATTACTTAAAGAAACTAGTCCAGATTACACAATTTAACTTTTTTGTTGTTGATAATAATACTGAACAATTGACAATAACATTGAACCAAGCCACATCTGTGACATATTACATGTGATATCAGATATCAGTATATGTGAATATTAACAGTGGCAGCTAATATGTTTATTTCTGATGCACTATGTGGTTGTATCATGTATGTCACTACCTTACCATCATAACTCAACCTCAGTGTCACTACCTGTGCAATAACCTGTCACACAACCTGTGTAGTATGTTAGTTATGTGCAATATACTGTATATCATGTGTGCAGGTGAAGATTCTCAGTCATCCAGGACATGATAAAATAAAATAAAAAGTTCCATGCCAAAACTTTGATTTGTCAGTCTACATAGGTATTTGTGTATCTTACCTCAGCCTTTAAAACCTATACCCCACATTCTCTACTCTTTGAATTGAGAAAGCTCATCGGACGAAAAGCGAAACATCTTCTGTTACAAATAAAGTCCAGTTGTTTTTGTACTGAACGTTTTTTGATTTTATATCATGTGCATTTAAGCAAAATTACTACCTTGAAATTCTTATTCATACAAATTCATCCTACTTGCACCATTATATTCTCCCATGTTGTTGTTTACTTTTTTCCCCTTTTGGTACATATTTTGTACTTTTATTGAATGCTTTAGTATTTCTTCTTTGTTGGTTTGTTTGTTCGTTGTTTTTAGCTAGTCAAATTGGTTCTTCTAATCCTGAACATTTCATTGTACTGTCGACGTTGTCTTAACCAGTATATGACAAATAAACACAACTTGAACTTTAACTTAATGTTACTGTATGGCAGAAAAGAGTGTTTCACGGTAAACATACCAAACTAAATCGTTTTCAGTCGTTTTCTTTATTATATACTTTATTGTGCCACAGTTTTGATCGTAATATTTAATTAAAGCTTAAATTAAACAGAAGGCCTAAAATTAATCGTTTGAGCCAATTTCCCAAACCAGCCCGAACCCTCAATCCTTCCCCTGCCTCCCCCTCTGTGTCTCCTTGTAAGGGATTTTGTGTCAATTAGGGATCAAAGCTGTGAGCGTTCCCCGACAGAATGTGAACTGCTGCCCAACAACAGCTTCACTGGAGCAGTAAATGGATGCCAGACACGCACAACTCTGATCACTGACCATCAGCTGGATATTTGGACGCTGAACCTTCCTGATCCCTAACCAACCTGACTCCAACTTCCACTGCAGCTAATGGAGCTCTGCGTTCACAATGAACCTGTTAGAGAGAGGACCTTTGGGTGATCATGAGGGCTCACTAATCCAAGAATAGTGCTCACTTGAGACAGTTCATTATCAAGTCTGGAAAGACTTATAGGATGCAGTGTGAAGTGAATGGTAGGCCTTTTGCTGAATCTCATCTACTGCTCAGAACAGCAAGACAGGCCTGCTACAGATATCACCTGAAGGCTTACACTGCAAGTTTTTTTATTTTTATGGTTATCTTTTTCCCCTTAGGCCCATTTAGGCATTTAGGCATTAAAACATGCATGCATAAAAGTTGTTTTGTTGTTGTTGTTGTTAGTTTGTTTGTCTGGATTATGTTTTCCCTTTCTTCATATGAAATAATGAAACATCCTCCCCTTCCTCTCTGTAGCTGCCTCATTTAAATGCAACGTTTCAGCAAAAGATTATTTCATTCAAATTAAACACAAGTCAAAAGTGTGTAGACTTATAGAAACAAATCAGATGTTCTTAACTGTTTAATCTTCTCAAAGTACCTGTGTGTTACCAGATTATCACACTACATGACAGAAATACCTGGATTTATATCTATTTTACCTTATATTATATGAAATTAGATTAATTCAGTAAAATTTGAATGATTATAATTGATTCAACAATGATGATTGTTCACCAGGGCCTCATGTTCAAAGGGTGCCCACAATCCACAGGTATTAAAGCATATAATACTTGACTGAATAGCCCCAGTTCTCTTGCTGGGAGATGAAGCCAGTAAGACCCAGTTTACTAAAGCTGCCATGTTGTATTTGTAGAACATGTGTCTGAGCACTAGGAATGTGGATTTCTAAACCGCACATACTGCCCTGCAAACAATCAAGGTTTACATATGAAACAACAGGACACATAAAACTAAACGTAAGGGAGAGAGAGGGAGAAAAACACATTTAAGCACACAGTTGCAAAGTAGAAACTTTAAGAGAATAAACAAGAACAGACATCTGAACAGTTAGTTGAGATTAGTTGATGCATAATTTTTATTTTAGGTACTTATTAAAAGGATCTTCTGGGTTCAACATATGGGATACAGTTATTAAATATAATGAATGAGTTTAGAAACAAAAACATGGTGTTAGCCCTTTTAATAAAACCTTCCCATGTATCAACAATGAAATGAACATTCGCAGACAAGTGCACGGCTGGCATCCTCCTGTTTCTAGTTATTGTGCCATTGGTGACACTCAAATGTTAGGCTGTAAAAACGGTTTGAATGAATAAAAATGAGATTATTTAAACAAGGCATTATGACAAACACCTGCAACACAAACCATGGATCATAGTCCATTTATGATAGGTTAGTATTTTCCTTCATGGCTAGGGACATCAATAATTTCAGCATTTTTTTTACCTACAATATGGATCAGAATCATGGATGTTCAGCTGTGTCAATCAACAGGATCAAGGCCTGTTTGTTTGTTTGTTAGTTTGTCTTGTTTCCTGTTCTCAGACAGTTAAATAAACTGCATTAGTGTGGAATGAAATCCATCCAGAAACCTGAAAGTTTCTGCTGACTGTTGGTTTGTGTGTCCACCGTCATTTCTGTGAGTCCAAAATGACCACAGACTCAAACACAGACACAAGTTATGTTTACATAGACATAAGTAATTGAATTAAATGGCCATTCGGAATAAAAATATGTCATGTAAACTCCCCATTTGGATTATTCTGAGCTGATTAAACTCAATCTGAATGAATTTGTAATCCAAATGAGAGGGGTGGTTTACGCCGATTCATAATCCAAATGTTGTGCATGTAAACAATCTGATTATTTTATTCTGATCGTGGAAAACTGACCTGACTGCGCATGTGCAACCTATGTCAACTTCACGTATTTCTGCCTGGCTAGATGATAATATGACTGGGAAGCAAAACTGATCGGTAAGTGATAACATTTCTACTAGAAAGATTGAAAAAGCTTAAAATGACCTATATTAACTGTAGCTCAGTCAGGGAGTACAGTAACGCTTCCACCGTCATTAAAACCTGTCGCAGGTCCATTTTGGGTGCTCAAGTTTGTTTATGTTCATCCCGGAAGTAGAACTTCTTTTTCAGATTTTTTTTAAAGGAAAGTTTACCACCCTGCACATGTCAGTACTTCTATTCTAAATAAAAGCCTGCTGCATGTAAACACTTGTCATGATCGGATTGTGCCCCTGTAGACAATACATTTGGATTGTTTAATCCGAATACATTTGAATTTGATCAAATACTTTTGTGCATGTAAACATAGTTACAGTGAGGTACATGTTGGTGATTCTCATTTTGTACCTTTTGGACAGATTGGGTATTTGTTCTGTCTTTCTTCTCCAAAGCGTTCTTTAGTCATCACCCAGTAATAGTGGTAGGAAAGCTCTCTCCCTGCTGTTCTCTCAGAGCTAAATGTAATTAGGCTTGGCAAAAGATCTGGACTCCATGGTTCTTCTGTTCCCTCTTAGTGCTCCCTTCATGTCCCCCAGCTCCAAAAGTCTTTTGAAGTCTAAAAATATATTCCTACTGTTAGATTACCTCAAGATATGTCTGGTAGTTTCCTTCACGTTGTCCTTTTCACTTTCTCTCTGACTCCGTTTTTTCCTCAGAGTTAAAAAATGTTGAAGCAGAAACCTGTTTCTGAACATACAGGAGTTTAGAAGATGATGAAACATCCATCCAGTGATCCATCCATTGCCTTTCACTCACTTCTTCCAATTTGGGTCACGGGGGTCGCTGGTGCCCATGTCCAGCAATCACTGTGCGAGGGGCGGGGTACACCCTGGACGGGTCGCAAGTCCATCACAGGGACACATAGAGACAAATGACACAAACAACCATTCACTCTCTCATTCGCACCTAGGGACAATCTAGAGTTACCAATCCATGTGTTTGGTCTGTGGTAGAAAACCGGAGTACCCGGAGAAAACCCATGGAGAGAACATGCAAACTCCACCCAGAAAGGCCCCCGGACCGGGATTTAAACCAGGGACGTGCTTGCTGAGAGGCGGCAGCTCTACCAGTTGCGCCACAACCAAATAAACATTCTTCATTGTTAATGTTTGATGCTAAGAACTAAAGAAGCAGAAATGGTGAGTTACACTGATAGAGACACTCAAACAGGTGGCACGCTCTCTGCTATCGGGAGTTTGGTCACGCACACAAGCCAGACAAACTTGTATGCAAACAATGACCCTCGAACGCATTCCTTTTACCAATTTTTTATTTATTTCAGATTAAAAAGTCCTGGGGGAGGCCACAGCATGGAGTGGGGAGTGGGAGTGATGGCGAACTATGGGGTTGGTGTCTCCTTCACCAAACAGAATTGGTCACGTGCATTCATGAACAGATGTTAATTACCAGTAACTTATTGCATGCAATGAACTTTACTGGGGCGGTGTGATGTTCCGTTGAGAGCCGGGACACCGTCTTTGGATAACGGTAGGGAAATACTGATTAAAAAACGATATAATCCCCATAGAGAAAACATTTAAATCCAGAGTTTTCTGCATCCAGATGGGCACTCTGTCCTCCAAGTTGGCCACTAATACATGTCAAAACAAATTATCGTCTTTCCCTAAGCATAGCAGCTGACAACCCCTACCATTCTTGAGTTCTTCAGTTCTTTAAGCCTGTAACCAAAGAACCTGCTGTAACTTGATAAAAACCCAAAACAAAGTGCTCTCCTGGGTGTTTCCTCCGACATGGCAAACACTTGGCTGACCTGTATTCTCCTGGGGCTATACCTGTTAAGGTTTTGGTTAAGCCCCGACACGTTCGTTGCCCAGCTGACAGACACCGCGGGCGAGTCGAGGCACTTCAGGAGACGACGTTCTTGCAATTTCGTTGGTTGCAACTTGACCTGTTTAGGTGTGCGAGGGAGAAAAGTGGAGCGATGCAGGAATGTGGTGAGAGGTTTCACATCAAATTAAAGACGTCCAAACCTGCAATGCATCCTGTGTGCACAACATCTGGGAAATCTGATAGATGCCAACGTTTTGCGGGTTAGTTGTCACATACCTTGGAGCAAGGTTGCATTCTTGGATTGTAAAATTTAGCTACAGAAAGGGGTGAAATGGAGATGGAGGAAAAGTACTTATCCCTCAAAGCCTTTGGGCTTTGGTCAGGCGAGGCTGAGTTGGGGAAAAGGTCAACAAGGGTAAGACAAGGTAGGACACCAATAAAACTACAGGATGAAATAAGGTACAACACAAATGATGCTGACAGGAATCCCAGACAGCTTTCAGTATCAACAAAACTGATGTTTTTAAAAAATCAAAAACACTGTTTTCATCTAGACCAGAGAAAACGACGCAGAAAAGTTTTAGTTAAAAAAAAAAATCTGAAAAAATCTAGACTGGGCCTTGATTTAGTGTATTTTGTTTCTTTTCTTGAGGTCACTTTTACTTTTTGTCATTTGATATTTCTTAATTTAATACGTTTGTGGTAAGGTTTTCTCTGTTGCGACCATGTTATGCACTGTGGTCCTTATGGACTTCTTTTTGTTGTTGACCTTTTCATACCAAGATATGTTAACAGACGGGCCCCTAGTGCCCCCAGGCTCTTAAAACCCTATGTGTGTGTGAGTTTGTGTGTGTGTCCAATCCACTGTTTTGGTGTTTACAGCTCATTGCTTCTTTAGGAAAAAGATTTTGGCAAAGTTTAGTTTTAGTTTTTAGGATTCCAGATGTTTTGTTCAGATTTTTATTTTTGTCTTTTATTTGTAAAACACACACACACGCACGCACGCACACACACACACACACACACACCCACACACACACACTCAATTATGTTGACATTCAGACATGCCCTCACGTTCATGTAGAGACACAGTTCTGCTGCAAAAATCTGCAAGCTTTACAAAAATTCTAACTTGTTTTTGTTCCAGAAAAATATAAATTAAATTCTATAAAATTATATTCCAACATTTTTTTTAAGGAATGCACATCACCTGCTGCCTTTCAAGCTAAAGTTTAAAACTGAGATTTTCTGATGGTGAGAAGTGAGTTCTGTTCTGTGCACCATCGGTTGCGGATGACCTCCCTCATTATTTCTTGTCTAGCTGCACAAATTATAGCAGAACCGGTGTCATACATTTTCAATCTGTCTATACAACATAGTACTGTCCCTGATGCTTGCAAAACAGCTTTTGTGCTGCCATTACTGAAGGGAGGAGACCCCACTATACTGAACAATTATCGACCAATCTCCAAACTCTGTATTTTAACCAAAGTTTTAGAAAAACTGAAAAATACTCAAAGTCAAGAAGTATTTGGACTCTTAATATTGTATCTTCTCTTCAATCTGGCTTCAGGAAGCAACATCGCACAATGACGGCCGCGTTAAAGATTTTTAATGATGTTGCTGAAGATTTGGATGCTAAGAATTACTGTGCTGCACTTTAATTAGACCTGTCCAAAGTCTTTGATACTGTAGCCCATGACTTCTTATTTATTCAACCTTTATTTCTACAGGTTAGTCTCATTGAACTTCGGGGACTCGTTTACAAGAGAGACCTGTGACCTTATGCCACAAGCTGTCAGATATTGACTTCTCAGATACTGTATCTCTCAGGTTGGAGGCAATATGTTTGACACAATGGTACTTCATCTAGCTACCTAACGATCACCAATGGTGTGTCACAAGGCTCAGTTTTAGGTCCCACTCTTTTTACAATTTACATAAATAATATAGGTCAAAACATTTCTGACGCATCCTTGCATCTCTATGCTGATGACACTGTTGTTTATTGCTGAGCTAACACAGTTGCCAATGTTTTCCAGCTTCAACAGTCTGCATCTGACCTCATTCAGACTTATTCCACCTCAAGCTGGAGGTAAATGCTGAACAAAACCAAAGGGATGTTGTTTTCCAACAGAAAGTCAGTGCCATCAACTCTTCCTCCTATCTCATCCATCCATGATGTTCCTATTGTGTTTGTAGATTCTTACAAATACTTGGGGAATTTTTCCAGCTTCTACAGTCTGAATGCCAGAAAATGTCTAGTAAGGGCTACTTTCCTACCAGCCATTGACTATGGTGACATTATTTACATGAATGCCCCTGCCAGCTCCTTGCAAATGTTAGATGCTGTCTATCATGGCACTCTAAGATTCAGAACTGGTTGTATCTACTGTACTGTACCCATCACTGCACTCTGTACTCCTTGGTCAGTTGGTCATTATTATCTACACATGGACTCTCACACTGGCTCATTTTCATCTATAAATCACTCCTTGGTTCACTGCCTTCTTATATCTCCTCCCACTTGTCATGTCGTCAGTGCAGTTACAACATCCACTCTCAGGCCATCGTTTTGCCATCTCTCAAGAAGAGTCAAGTCTGGTTTATGGAAGTTGGATAAATAATACCAGAACTTTTCTTTAAAACATATGTTTTGCTTGAAAGTTTTTTCCACAGTATTCCACTAAAACTCCTTTCAGAAATGTGTTAACTAGACTGGCTGCCATCCATAATTGTGTTCTTGTATTAGTTTGCAGCATATTTATGGTGAATGCAAAACAAAACAAAACTTTTCCTGTATCTTATATATTGTTATTAACTCCTGTAGAAAACTCTGCGCTCACTATATTAAGCTGCACATTTTTTTTAACCATTATCTACATACTGTAAATGTAAAGCCAATGTTTGGTCATCAGTACTGTAAGATATTTTATGATACAGATACCTTATTGTAGTAGCCATAGGTGATTGCGTTTGGATGAACTCCAGCCTTCTTCATCTCAAACAGGACCCTGACAGCCAGGACAGGTTGGCCGTACTGCCCACAGAGCTGCATCAGGACCCGGTAACAAACCTGTGTATTGTGTGATAACTTAAGCCAAAAAATACCAACCACTGAATATTGTCAGAATAAATTAAGCTTAAATATCAAAACTATTCCTCTGTCTGAAACAACTAATGTACCTCATCAGGGGGTTGCAACTTCTTTGCCTGCATCTTCCTGAGAACGTCATAGGCGGTGCGAAGTGCCCGTACCTTGGAGTGACACACCTTCACGTACGCTGGCAGGCAAATGAACCACAGGCCATAGCAGTGACGGAGCAGGCACTTGGACCATAGCTGAGGGACAGATGAGTTCTTCTTAGCTATCTTCTGGGCTGATTTAATTTCCTTTGGATTAAAAGTAGACAATGTGTAATTAATGAAGATGTAAAATTGAAAATATGTGACATTTGATAGAAATAATATTGGGAGTGAGACATCATCATCATCATCATCATCATCAAGACAAGTGCCTTTCTCAACACCTTCACTGGAAGAAAAAAAAACCTCTTTTTAGAAAAAGCTTTATTTAGAAGTTAAACTTATGCTTTAAAATGTGTTTCATTTAAAGAAGTTCAATTTTTTTGGAAAAACAAACAAACTCAGTGTCCAAATTTTTTCAATGTTCTTTTTAAATTTCTAAACTCGGTTTAAATGTAAGGCAGCATGGTGGCACAATTGGTAGAGCTGCTGCCTCTCAGCAAGCAGGTCCCTAGTTCAAATCCCGGTCCGGGGACTTTTCTGGGTGGAGTTTGCATATTCTCTACATGCATGCGTGGGTTTTCTCAGGGTACTCCAGTTTCCTCCCACAGACCAAAACATGCATGTTAGACTGATTGGAAACTCTAAATTATCTCTAGGTGTGAGTGAGAGAGTGAATGCTTGTTTGTCTCATTTGTCTCTATATGTCCCTGTGATGGACTTGTTACCTGTCCAGGGTGTCCCCTGTCTCTCGCACAGTGATAGATGGACATGGGCACCAGTAACCCAAAAAGGAAGAAGCGGGTAAAGATACTGGATAGATGGTTTAAATGGAATAATTCTGTAAAGTGATACCAACACTTTGGTTGGGCCTTTTGTTTTTGATTTTTTGCTGATTACAGGTCAGTACAAGACAGAATTTGGTTACAGCGGCTCTCACCTGTTTGGTGCGTCTATACATGGGGGCGGGGCTGGTGGGACAGCTTTGCCTGGCAGCGAGGCGAGAGGATGGCGTCCGCAGGCCCTCCACAGGGTCAAACAAGTCAAGACTCAACACAGGGAAGCCGTCATACCTACAGAAAAAACATTTAGACAGATGTCTTTTTACCTGGTGTCAAGGGAATGTGTAAGTTTTGCGCTCACCATGCTCCATCATTTTACTTGATGAATGTATTCATGCTCTTTTACTGTTATTGTGAAATATATTAAAACGTTCTATGGTCCTTACTCTATGTAATAATCAGTCTTTATGTGGCCGGTCAGTAAAGGGACTGCAACAGATTATTTTTATTATCCTCAAGGTTTGATTGATATGATTACAGTGATGTAGTTGAGAGAGTCCTTGGAAGCAGTTTGTCTTTCCACACTTCATCACTTCTGTCTGCAGCTGGGTTCTGATGTCAGCTGGACAGGGCGAAGAGGGGCTGGAAGGAGTTTCTACAAAACTAACTTTTTCAGTTCATGAAGTCTGCGGAGGAGCAGTCAAGCAGGGTGACGTGCTGAGAAGCAGAGTGAAGCGTGGAGGGGCAGCGCTGTTTCGTGCTCAAGAGAGAGGTCCGGAGTTTGCATCGGAGTTGCTGCAGGCTTCCATCCAAACTCACCTGGATAATAATAATTTTATTCAGGATCATGCTTTTGTTCCCTGCTGACGTGAAACAGGCTAGGACCATGCCTTTCATTTCAGGAGGATTTTCTGGCAGCTCTCTCTACTATTTGCTGCGAGTTATCTGTTTCTACCTGTTGATTCTGGACCCAGCTTCTGTTTCCCATGGGCACATCCATTCATCTTTACAGCCCCCCTCAGCCCAACTCAAACTGAAGTTGGGCCACCTTATCAGATTTGTTTGTCCATGTAATTTGTGACGCTTTATGGTCTGAGACTTTTCTGCCCCATTCATATTATTGTCATTAGTTTCTGATCTCAGACTATCTGGAATCACTGAATCTTGTTAACACATCTGGATCTGCCAATCACTGCAAC
>JARVJN010001057.1:24912163-24922951 GCA_031763805.1 Argolebias nigripinnis
ACATAGAGACAAACAAGACAAACAACCATTCACTCTCTCACTCACACCTAGAGACAATTTAGAGTTACCAATCAGCCCAACATGCATGTTTTTGGCCTGTGGGAGGAAACTGGAGTACCAGGAGAAAATCCACACATTCATTCAACCTTTATTTAAGCAGGTTAATCCCATTGAGCCTCGAGGACTCATTTACAAAAAAGATGCACGGAGCGAACATGCAAACTCTACCTAGAAAGGGCCCTGGAATAGGATTTGAACCAGTGACCTGCTAGCTGAGAGGCAGCAGCTCTGCCATTTGCGCCACTGTGCTGCCCATGATGAAATGTCTTTCAACAAAAAAAATAAACAGTTCAGATGACCTGATATAACATTGTTGGGGTTTAGAAGATGTTTCATGAAACCTTTAGGATGGGGTCTGTGTGTGTGTGTGTGTGTTGGGGTGGGTGGAGGGTGGAAGCGCATTGTTTAAGATATTAAAAACTTGTAAAAATCCAACAATCCTACAATTGTTGATCTTACCCACCACCTACAAAGTTTTAGACTAAGATTGAGTGGAGAACTGACAGAGTTCAAACTGTTTTGCATTAATCCTTAAAAACACAATTATGCCATCTCGTTCTGCTCGATGGCTCAGTTGGTAAAGCTGCAGCCTCTCAGAGCAAAAAGTTGCTGGATCAAATCCTGGCTGGGGGCCTTTCTAGGTACCGTCTGCATGTTCTCTTTGTGCATGCGTGGGTTTTCTCTGGGTACTCCAGTTTCTTCCCACAGACCAAAAACATGCATGTTAGGTGATTGGTAACTCTGAATTGTCCCTAGGTGTGAGAGAGAGATTGATTGTTTATTTGTCTTGTTTATCTCTATGTGTCCCTGTGATGGACTGGAGACCTGTCCAAGATGTCCCCCACCTCTCACACAATGATGGCTGGATAAGGGCACCAGTGAGACCCACAACCCGGAAAGGAAGACTTGGGTAAAGCTAATTGGATGGAAATCTATTAGCGCTTAAAGTATATCATCAGGATGATTCACAGCTACCACATAATAATTTTAGCTCAGTTTCTGTCATTTTGACATCACAGCCATTTTTGTGTTTACTAAGTTTCGCTGTAGCAGCCATTTTGAATCGGATTAGCTCCAAAGATTGATCCGTTGTAGAGGCATATTGCATCCTATATTTACTGAATGAGAGTTTTATTAAAATTTATTTAGTAGTTCATGAGATATGTTGCTAAAAGACAAATGAACACACACATGTGGGCAAGAACATTTTCACCCTTTCACCATTTGGTAGTAGGAAATAATCAGCATGAATTGTGAAACATGTTTGGTTTGACTCCTGTCCTTGGCAGCAGCTGTTGCAGCTTGATTCCTGAATCTGCTTACATCAAATGTTTCCTGTCAGTCGAGGCAGAGTGCATATAAAGCAGCAATCACTTGACTCCTCTGAACTGACGGCAGACTGCGAACAAATGTACCGGCCAAAGGGGAACCGTTTCCGTGTCGAGTGGAGTAAAACGAAGAGATATCAGAGGCTGTGATTTAAGTAATGTGCATCAAGCTGAGAAGTAGCTGGCACTCCTCGGGGTCAGACATAATCAGAATCATTTTAGCTTCTGTGCAGATTTTAAAATTACCATCTGCGAGTCAAATAAATAGGCCAAAGCTCTTAAGTGCTTTACACCTGAGCTGCAGTGAATCATATGTGCACTACAGTGGTCCTGTACAACTGTGTGTATCACATCCTCATCTGCTTAAAGTAGGAGTGCTGATTCAGCTTTCACACTTTTGTTTTCCTTTTTGTTTAGTTCAGATGCAATTTCCAATCTAACTATCTCTGAATACGCTGTGCTTTGTGAGCTGTTCATATAAAACATCAGCTCTTTCAGGAGACAGGTGCTATGATGTTTGGATTTTGTAATTTAGTAAAGCAATCCTAGCTCAAATAAAAATGGCTCTAACTCTATCAGGTTTACGGATATTAAGCTGGAATTAGTTGCTAACAAACCATGATAGGTTTTGCCTGAGATCCCACATATACAGTAAATGTGTTCATTTGGAGTGTATCAGCAATCAAAATAAAAGCCTAGAATCCTACAGGCGGTGCACACTTTTGCAACCCACTATATGTATTTCTCCATGTGTCAGAAAGGACTTGATGTGTCTCTGTGCAGCTTCCAAACGCTGTCCACCCATCAATCAGTTTTATTCTACACAGTTCAAATTAGATATCGGAGGGAAAGAGCTCTAATTGTTTTTGTCTGAATTGGTTATTAGACTGGAGTGTTGTGAAGAGCATGAGATATGACCTCGGCCAGACGGAGTTATGATTAACACAAATGTACCAACATACATTTTTTTATTTAGCTTATCTTTTTTACTGTAAAATGTAATTCAAATTAAAACCTGGAATGTTTTATAAGTAGCTGTATTTTAACTAGATAAATTGCATTTTCCTTTGAAACTGCAATGTGAATGCTTATTGCTGAAAAACTTGCTAAAAACAGCAGAAAATAGTTAAAATCATGCTGAAATGTAGGTTAAATGGAAGAGCAGAACAAAGCAGAGAGAACACATATTTGCTGAATTTGGATTAAATAAGCAGAAATTAGCTAAAAGTAGCTGACAAGGCAGAAAGTATCTAAAACTACCAGAAGGACATGCAATGAGCTGAAACAAGAAAAAAGAAAAAAAAAAGAAGAAAAAAAGGGGGGAAAAGTAAATTAGCTGTAAAAGCTACATTTAGCACAAAACAACTGAACAGCAGCTGAAATAACAGAAAAAGCTGAAACTAGCAGAAATAAGCTGACAGGAGCATAACAAGCTGAAATTGGCCTAAATAAATAAATTAAGATTAAAGTAGCAGAAATTGACACCAAAAAACCTTGAATTCATCTGAAAACAGCTGAAATGAGCTAAAATTGCTATAAAACAAACTGAAAATGTTGAACAAGCTTAAGTTAGCAGAGAAAAATGGAAAGAGCACAATTTTGCCCAATTAGCCTGAAAGGAGCAGGCATGAGCCCCAAAAGTGGAACTTGTCCGGCAAAGGCTGAAATTACTACACATGAAAAGTATATTTAGCTTAAATTACTAGAAGGAAATGGAGAGAGCACATTTTTTGCTGAATTATACTGAAAAAAGTTTAAATGAGTGCAAAAAATGTAGAATTTGCATAAAAAGCTCAAATTAGCATTAAAAGCTAAATACTGGCTGAAATAGCAGTGGAAGCTACAATGCTAAAAAGCTAAAGGTGGTTTGAATTATCAAAATGTGAAACTCCCCTCCAGTGCTTGAGGCAGTCAGTGTTGTCTGTAAACAAAATGTTTACGTCTGCACTGACCATGTTACTGCACACACAACATTCCTTGCTGCTATCTAACATGTTGGGATTTAAAAGCTTTTTGATGCCAACACGATCTCTGTCTGCTGTTTGAAATGAAACAAGATTGTTTGTAGGCTCTGAGCTTCTGCACCACCAACAACAACAATTTATCTTAGACCTGTTACAAACATCTACTGTTTGTCTATGCTGTAATGAATGAATTTTTAAAACAGAGAAAATGTTTTCCCTGCTACAGCTGTTGCTAACATGCCAACGTGTTACTGAACACCACCTCAAAGGTCCCTCTGGTTCTGAGAGTCGTTGAGCTTCTCCACATCAGATCAACACAAACATGTCAGACAGGAAAGTGGGGTCGGAACTGAATAGGTTCAGTTTAAGTTCAAGTTTCTTTACTGACATTCACATAACACGTGGTGCATGATGTTGAACAAAATTGTGTACTCAAGGTCCCAGTTAAATCCAAAAATATATAAAATATCGAAAGAAACAGTATACAAGCATAAGATGAATGCTAAATAATACGCTAATAGATTTAAGATATATGCTAAACACTTATAAAGCAAAACAAAATACAGTACTGTATATTAAACAGCAGCCTCAACATGAGTCTGCAATGAGTAGATGGGTATGAATGAATATAGCAGCATGTCCACTTGATATTGTGACCAAATGTAGGTCCTTTCTGCAAAACTGCAATTTCCCAATACAGGTTCAACAGTCGTATTGGACTGTGTTTCCCCAAATATTTTCCAACAAAAATATAATTTTTCATAGGATTCAAATGTAAGTTTCAGATACATATCATATGTATGTAAAAAGTATGCCTTTGGCTCTTTGTGATAGTTTGGTTGTCTGTGGTTGTAAAGTTTGAGCAAATGGATAAACTATGAGGTCAACAAAGCGATGTGAATAACAATTTTATTTCTTCTCAGCATTAGTTTGATGGTTCTTGCAGCTTGTTTTTGACACCATCTGGGCAGAACTTTATTCAGATGTGATGTCTGACAACTACTATGTTGGTCAGCAATTTGAAGTGATCATAATTAGTGTGGAAATGTTGAATTGTTGACATTTCTGGTTTTCCAGTGATAGGAAAATGTGTACATTTCCCACACGTTTTGCACACACGTTTCTCATGAAATTGGTAATGTCCTGGCCAGAACATATTTAGTTCTTGCCTTGCCACCTAAAGTTTTCTCCATCCATCCATCCATTATCTTTTACACGCTTCTTCTGTATTGGATCATGGGGGTCGCTGGTGTCCATATGCGGTCACTGTGCGAGGGGCAGGGTACACCCTGTACAGGTCGCAAGTCCATCAAAGGACCACATAGAAACATCCATCCATCAATCCATTATCTTTTACACGCTTCTTCTATATTGGATCATGGGGGTCGCTGATGTCCATATGCGGTCACTGTGCGAGGGGCAGGGTACACCCTGTACAGGTCACAATTCCATCAAAGGGCCACATAGAAACACCCATACATTATCTTTTACCCGCTTCTTCCATTTTGGGTCACGGGGTTGCCGGTGCCCATGTCCAACAATCACTGTGCGAGGGGCGGGTTACACCCCGGATGGGTCGCACGTCCATCAAAGGACCACATAGAGACAAACGAGACAAATAATCATGCACTCTCTCACACACACACCTAGGGACAATTTAGAGTTACTAACATGCATGTTTTTGGTCTGCTTCCACTGCTCCACCCAGAAGGGTGCCCGGCTGGGATTTGATCTGGCAACCTTCTCACTGAAAAACGACAGCTCTACCAATTGAGCCACCATGCTGCCCCCACCTCAAGTTACCAAACTATTTTCCTTTCTTGTAGAGACTGCAACAAGCTTCATGCTGCTTGGAGATGGGTGGCTCAAATGAAAACAGAGAACAGGTTTTAGTGGGTGGGGTAAGACTGAGCCCTGTGGTTGAGGAAATGTACCAGGAAATTATTATAAACAGAGGGAGATACAGAAAAGACTAAACAGGAAGGATATAAAGAACAAACAAGAAGCATGACATGAAAAAGCACAAGAAGAAAGATAATGTCAATTAAACAAAATAGTAAACACGAAGCACAAAACAAACACAAAAAACAAAAATTATTACAGATGCATTGCATTTTTAAAGATTCTCACGTTGAACTACTTCAGAATTCTACATACACCACTTCTCACTATAGAAGAAGCATTGTTTTAGAAGTATCTTATTTCCACCAGAACAAATAGTCTTACTGTGCTTTTACTGGGACTGTTCTAGTCACTGCTTTAAGTACTAAAGCACCATTTGCTGTGATATTATTCACTACTCTATTGAAATAGATGCAGAGCAGTGATAGTGGAGCTGTTACACTCTTACTGTATTTCACCTTAAGATTAAAATGTGTCCTTGGTAATGTTGCTTGTAGCAGAAGGCTACTGTATGTGGAGCACTTTTAGTCCATCTTCATGTTGTCCTAACAGCTATTGGGTGTTCATTCCAAGGCAGAGGTACAACTTTTGTGGATTTCAGTGCTGTTTGATGGCCACAACACTGCCCATGATACTCATAATACCATGGGCATACTACTCATGATAACATTTTCACAAATCACACGACCAGGAACGAGCTCACAGGAAGAATGCAAAGGAGAGTTTCAGTCATGATAGATTCTGCTTTTGTGGTATTTTTATTTTACTGTCCCTGCCCTCCTATTTCCTGCTGTCGCTTTCATTTCATCTCACTTCACCCTTTTCTCCTCCCGTTCTCCTTTTACTCAGGGTCACTGCAAATAGTGTACACACACTTCACAGCATCGCTCCACAGTACCTACCTAATTAGAAATGGTTTTGGTTGTGTTACAAAAATGGTTATAACTCAGTCTATTTTAGACGTAATTACCTAAAAAGTAGCAATAATAATAGCTTAAACTGATTTACAACACATATTTGCCCAAAAACTAATTGCACAGGATCTTTGTTTTTTTAATTTGCTGCTCACTATTTAGAGTTTTAAAGAAATATTATTTATAATGATTGTTAATGCATGACATTAAAAGTGAACAGCAGATTACATTTTTGTCCATGTCTGTCTGTTAGAAAACTATACGAACTATATGATACTATATTAACTATGGAACACATTTCATTAGAACTTTAATAAAATATTAATTGGATGTATTTCAACAACTGTTGAACATGTGAAGTCATCCCAATTTACCATGGCTGCCACAGCCAGCCAACAAAACTTAGAAAATCCAAAAAGGCAAACATTCAGTCAGATTTAAAATAATTCAACTGGAATGTCAAGTACAAGTCAAGTTTATTGCCATTTGCATCACATGTGGTACAGGAGGTGGAATGAAATTGTGTACTCAGGGTCCCAGTTACACCCCAAAATATAAAATATATAAACTATAAACAGAAATAGTATACAAGCATCTAAAATATACACTAAGCTATATGCTAAACAAATGCCAAACAGTATGATAAAAGATCATGTAGCAAAGGAAAATAAAATAATATAAAATAAAATAATTGACCGGTAGCTGTGTTTCGTTCACAAAATATACACAAAGTTTGACATATTGAGACTTTGCCTGAGGCTGCACAAGAGTTATTTTCAAGGGTAACTAAACTGGCTACAACAGCTAACTTTAATCTACAATCCTGGCATGAAAGTCAGCATGCAATATTCTAAGCTTTTAATGAACAGTGAGTCTTTTCCCTGATTTACATGTGAGTCTGACAGCATCTAATTTGTAGCAAACCTTCATAAACCATACATGTTTGACCATGGGCATGTGCATGCATTGGGTTATTTCATTGTATGGTATGTATAACTCGATGAAGAGATGGAGTTTGCCTTCTTATCTGATGGTTCCTGGCAGGAAGCAATAAAACCTGACACAGGGACGAGGACAGTTGTAAATGTTCAATCACTCTCCCCTTCTTTTCTTAACCTCTATATGACCAAATGAGCTGAGAGACAGTGGAGTGACACAGTGTAAAAAGAGCAGTGAGTTAAGAGAGATGCAAGAAGAATCAAGCCAATTAAGGCAATGGACAAAAAGAATAGCCTTGACAGGAAAGAGGAGAGAAAACAGACTTGTACGTGAGTCAGAGGTAGAAAGAAGTGATTGTTCAAGCAGCAAGGATATCTTGGTATTTACAAAGATAGTCAGGCCATTTTGACTGATGTTCTCTCAAAAAGATAAATAGTTGGTAGGTTACCTTATCAGCAAATAAATCAGTCATGAAGCAAATATTATTGATTATCTACAAAGTATTATCTATCTCTGTCTTGTGATTATCTCATGCTGCTGTATTGATTTATACCCATCTACTTGCCAAAGACTCATTTTTGGGCTGCTGCTTAATACACTATTATTTACATTATTAGTGTTTAGCGTATATCTTTGATATTTTAAACCATTTACCATCCGTTTAGCATATATCAGTGTATACTTTAGATCCTTACCATTTCTTTTTATACTTTTTTGTTGCTATTTTTGAATGTAACTGGGACCCTGAGTTCACAATTTCATTCCACCTTATGTACCACATGAGATGCAAATGACAATAAATAACTTTGAACTTGATTATGAAAAGAGCAGAAGTCTTCATCAAGGTTGGACTAACGACTAACCCAACGAGGGGCCATTTTTTAAATTGTTTTTCAGGCCTACACGTCAACATACTGGTTCGAAAATAATTGCTATATTAGTTATTATTAAAACATCTTGCATGATGCAGTTTGTTTGGTGTGTGCAAAGCATAAACCATTTATGCCACTGCTGCTGAGGAGGCTGAATGTCTCAGTCGGCTGGGAGTTGCTCTGACCAAACATGCCGATCAGATTTACTGATACATTCATCAGCCTTGGCTGCATTAGCATAAACACTCACAAACATTCGCCTTGTAAATGATTGTTGGTTGGGAGAATGTCAACTAAACAAATGGTACCATGCAAACGTTTATAGGTTTGACAATAGCTAATGTTCATACTGGTTTGAAAAAAAATATAATAAACAAGTCCTTGTTTGGTTAGCCTTTAGCCTATCCTGGACAAAGTCTTCTGGCCTTCTCTAGGATTGAAGCCACAGCTGTTAAGGTATTCCAATTTATAACTATTTAACTAAAAATGAACAGCTTATCCTTTTAACCTTTATATTACCAAGATCCAATGAGTAAAAAGATGGTGGAGCGATAGAATACAAAATAGAGCAAGGAGGTTAAAAAAGAAATGGGAATGAATTAAATTAAGACAATGGCTTGAATGAAAAGCCCAGACGGAAAAGGCAAGAAAACCCAGACTCGTAAGTGAATCAGAGATAGGAAGAGGTGATTGCACAAGCAGCAAGGACATCCAGGTGTTTAACTCCACTCCTAACCCTCGACAGATGGCCAGGAGCTGGGAACACACACCCAAATGACCAGACAGTACATTTGTCTGTTCAGCATGTGTGTGTGTGAGAGTGTGTGTTGGAGGTGGGTCAAATTATTAGTAGGTAAATAAAAAGTAGCATTTCTTAAAGGAATACATATGAGCTCCTTTCTTAAGCCTCCAGTATACTCACACGTACGTCAGTCCGCGGAGGTCAGCGCGTAACAGGTTAGACTTGAAGCGGACGCCTGTAAAGCATGTCTGTGCAAAGCTCAATTTTTGCGACCGCATATGCATACTCTGTGTCACACAATAAACTACCCAGCAATGGACTGTTTTGTACGCAACACCAATGTATTAAATTTCCCTTCTTCGTTCCTGATCTGGACGTTTCTTTTGTTGTTGTTTCTCCCAAGAGGCAAGCGATCTATTCCTCCTCCTCCGTCTACACACTATGACTGAAATTGTGAGAAATTCAGGAATTTGTCAGGAGATAATTAAAATCAGATCCAGCGTGGCTGCGGGAGGGTCTGCAGACTTCCTGGTGCGCTGGTCTGATGTGTGGGCTGCAGGGCCTGCACTCCCTGTTTTTATTTATGTATTTTTTTTTTTTTAAGAAATATTTTATCAACAACATATAAGCACAAAACACCACTGCAGCTGGGGCTGCTAATTCTGTCTCTCTCTTTTTTTTTGTGACCTGTCAATCAATCCAGTAGGCATGTCAGCAAAGGATCAATCCGCAAATTCAATTTGTCCCAAAGATAAATGCCCCTTGTCTGCGGAGTTGACTGCAGCCGTTCAGGGTGGACGCTTGAGTATGAAATCTCAACCCTCTGTGGACAGTGCTCACAGTTTCTGCACGGTCTATAGGATGCGACTATACTGGATCCATTACATGTCAGAGTTTGAGATTACTATCTTGTGATTAGTTTGCACTTAACTTGTGATGGAAATGACTCTCAGCTACAACCACACCAACTTTTAGCTTTGTATCTGTAAAAGTACCAGAATTATATACATTTAGTTTTGACAAAGTTTGGTCAGCTATGATGATCTTGAATCCATTTGACTCCAAAAATAGAATTAGATGAAAACGAATGGACAATTAAAACACAAAAAATGTATAAACCTCTATCAGATTCCACAGACATTGATCTACAAATTGATATGGAAGTAACTGATGACTCATCAATACATATACTTTAAACACTAACAGATTGGGCAGAGTATTTGTTTAAAATGTCACCAATGTTTACCAAGACATCTATGCCAATATTTTCTATCTGTCGGATGCTTTCTTTCAGAAAATATTCCATGAACTGCTAAACATATTTAGATATAAAGTTTGCTGTACTTCAATTGAGGGAATGAGTTTATAATAATCTTGATACTGATATTAAAGCTTATGGAACAATTCATTAAATTTTAAAAGGTGTTAAGAGCTAGTTTATTAAAAAAATGATATGGGGTGGCATGTACTGATATGAACTGTTGTTGGAATATGTGGTGATGGACCAGATTTTATTTACAGTATTTATGTATTTATTTATTGTATTTATAAATTTAGCTTTTTTTTCAGGCTTGAATCTGAAAAGGGTGTTGTTTATTTATTTATTTGTTTGTTTGTTAGATAAGGGGAAGATGTGATCTTTTTTTTCTGCTCCCTTTCAATCATGATGTATCTTTGTTTGGCATCTTGTTTTTGTTCTATTAGTGCTTAATGTATTTTTAGTTAACGTTTTTCTTAGTTCATATCTTAAATCTTATTACTGTTTTTCTTGTACATTGTAGACTTTTGTTGGATATAACTGGGACCCTGTGTACAGAACTTCAATCCACCATATGTACCACAAGTGATGTGAATGACAAAAAAGAACTGTGAATCCTTGAATCTCGTGTTTTGAAATATTGTATTTACATTTATTTTCTTTAATTAATTACATAAATAAATAAATAAATAAATATATAAATACATTAATGAATGCATTAATGAATGGATGGATAGATGAATGAATGAATGAATGAATGAATGAATGAATGAATGAATGAATGAATGAATGAATGAATGAATGAATGA
>JARVJN010001057.1:25541247-25553353 GCA_031763805.1 Argolebias nigripinnis
TACTAATCTTAGATATGAAAAGGGGAAGAACCATGAGGGCAGATAGTGGTATTACAAAAAATATATTTCACATCTTGTCTATTAGGATACGATTTGAGACATCAAGAAAACTCTAAAGTGTTTCAAGGTAAATTATAAATATGAATTGGTTTGGTATTTTGACATTTGTGCTCTTAAGCGTTATGATGTGTGTGTGTTCCAGTATCAGTGTTGGCCTCAGTGCACCTTGGTCTCACACTGCTATTTGCGTTCCGGCATCGTTTGGTTTACAATTTAAGCACTGGCCACCACCATATATAAATATAAACCAGCCACCCCAATCATTTGAGGAAACTATACTTTCGGGCAATATAAACACTAAAAAGAGAAAGCATAGTTTCCTCAAATGATTAGTGTGGCCCTTGGGGTGGCTCAAGATTAATCTATGGGGGCCATGGCCATCATTGTACGCCCTCTGGTTGTGCCTCTGCACCTGGAGGTGGATACAATGACTCCCTCCACCCTCCAGGACCCATCATTCTGTGTTGCTTTAAATAATAATAAGAAACAAAACTCCTGTTCTTCTCCACAGTGTAACTCCTCCCCACTTGAACATATTGCACCAAAATCATTAAGGTTTACATACATTCTCTCTGTTCAACTCCAGTACGGAAAAACCCTCATCTCCAAAACTACAAACCATCACAATTCAAATCCCTCAGAGACAGGAACATCAGCGAACCACTTGTTTCCTCTTACTGAATTCAGGCTGCAGATCTTTGCTGCTAAATTTTATACAAACATCAAACATTTTATTACCACTTGAAAAGTTTGTCAAAGCAGAATGGTACTTTTTACCATAAGGTTCAGAACCTGTTTGAGTTTTTTCTGATTTGATATTCTACAAAAGAACTGAATCTGATGGAATTAATCTGATTAATAATGGATAAAAACTGACTGTACTGTGAACATGTTTTAGTTTGAATATAACAGGACATGATTTGAACCGGTTCATGTTTAGTTCATGTTGTGTTTGAGAAGACTTGATGGTCCCCATGAACTGAACTGACTTCCATGGGATCAGTCAAGATGAGGCGAACTGAAACCGTCCTCTGTTCAGCTGCAGCATGGAGACCATCATGTCTCATCAGAACACACAACATATTAATAAAACCAGAACACGGTGAGCCGAGCCACACCAGCCACGGTCTCTGACCTTCAGTAAGTGTTTGAAGCTGTAGGTCGGAGTCTTCTCGTGTCCTTCTGCGCTCTCTTCTCGTTTCTTACAGAACAGCAACATTTTGTCGTACAGAAACAGGTGCCTCTGCATGGGCTTGAATCTCGCCAGGTCCTTCACCTGAAATTATAAAACGATTTATTGTTCCATGCACTAGGTGGTCATTTTGATCCTGCAACCTTCTCTCTGTGAGGCGACAGCTCGGAACATCTTTTACTTAGAGAAAAGGACAAAATGATTTTACCCCCGATTTAAATACTTTCTTGTGTAAGTTGCTATGGAAAAAGAGGCAATGGTTAAACCTGCATTTATTTTTTTTTACAGCAGGTATAGAAACGTCATTACAGAAAAGCAAAACATGCTTTGATTGGACTGTTTAAAATCTAGAGCTCAGGAAGGCCACAGTGTGAGGATTGGTTTAGGTTGCTTGTTACGGCTCTGACGCACCTGTCCTCTGCCCTAATCACACAAGGTATTCCTCATGATAAATTATGGGTGTTCCTATTTATTCGGTGTCTTGGCCTTCCATCAATGTACATTCATTATCCTTCTTGGTATCATGTTCTGTTCCTGCGCCTGCTGTGATAGTCTCCCTGTATGTAAGTTTTGCTGCCACGTCATCCCTTTTTTGTTGCGTTTAATAAATATAATTTTGATGTAATCCATAAGTTCCTGAGTTCTGTCTGCACTCTGGGTTCAACCTCACGCTCAGACCATGACACAGAAATATGACGAAAACTAAAAACTACTAAAAATGTTCTAAAACTAGTAAAAAAAAAAAGTGAACTTTAAACGATCAAGCTCCTAAGGCATATGTGTCAAACTCAAGGCCCAGGGGCCAAACGTGGCCCCTGTTGACATCTTATTTGGCCCCCAAGATGATATGTGAAACATAAAATACTTCTATCTCCTGAATTTTTTCAGTAATCTTTGATTATGATGTTGAAAGCACAACAGGGAACATCAAAAAAGACCAATCAAACTCGTGTTGAGGAATCTGTGACCAAGAAAAGATGTTGAGTATCTGATTTGAGTTAATGTAGATTCTGAAATCGGCCCTTAGTTTGAAAAATATTTTGATTTTGGCCCCCTTTTGTGAGTTTGACACCCCTGTCCTAAAGGGACATCAATAGGAAACATTAAGAAGAAATCCTTTCAATACTGTAGTCTGGTGAGCTAAATATCTTGAGCTCAGACTAATATAAAGAATGGTTTCAGAAGGAGATACCTTCACCTGCCTGAAAACACTAAATGGTCCTAATAGCATCATCCAAGCACTGTAAAGATCAAGTAAATTTATATTTAAAACAATCCAGATGTAATTTAAGATCTTAATATAGCTCACATGAATGTCCTGGTTTACTTTCCAAACTGAAATGCGTGCACTAATCTGCACTGGATACTGTCTTGCTAGCAACACTTTTCATGTTTGCATGAGACATTGTTGCTTGAGCACCAGATAGCTTCAGTTGTGCACCGTATTATTTCAGGAGCTCATTATTAATAGAAGAATTCAAAGTGTCTGAAGTGACAACAAAGAAAAGTCAGTTTAAGGAGTTAATGTTTGGCTCTGTGCAATAAGCTGGTTGTCTTAAACATACAGAATGTGAATTGAGGACTAGATGAACAGATGTTGGTTGTGAGTGAATGATTGGTTTAACTGGAAGGGGCCCCAAAATAAAATTCTGCTCAGGGGACCTCACAGCCTCAGTCTGATCCTGGGCTCAGTGAAGGCAAACGCTTGCTGAAAACGTAACTGTTGAAGCCCTTTTCTGAAGGTGCACGTCAGAAAGAACCTCAGATCAACCATGGACCATGCATGGAGTGAGCCTTAATAGAGATGATACACTTCTTCCTAACAGGATCCATTCATGACCTGATAGTGGAGGCAGGGTCAAGCTGTGTTGAGTGAATGTACCTTGCTGTGGCCTTTTTTGTGGTCGGTCCAAACATTAAAGGATCCCTGCATCAGCAGCTTCCCCAGTTCGCTCAGGTTTCCCTGTCAACATAAACAAACATGATGTCAGATTTTAGTTTTAGGTGTGAAACTCAGAATGCCATAATAGAAGATTCAGCTATTGATCTAATCCAAAAAGAGAGAAAAAATGTTTTTACAGATAATTTGGACGTATTCTATCATTAAATAAAATATGTATCTGCAGGTCCAGGAAGGAAACACTGACCCCTGTCTATGTCCAGCTTCTTCTGGGGGATCCTCAGGTGTTCCGAGGCCTAAGAGGATATTTAATCCTTCCAGTGAGTTCTGGGTCTGTCCCAGGGTACTGTATATGGACAGCTTGACAAAACTCAAAATGAGACACCTCAGTGGCAACTTAATCATATGCCTGGATTTACTCAGCTGACACTTTATGATGAGCAGAGCAGCAGCTCAACTTTGAACTGACCACCAGGTGCTAGAGCTCCTCACCTTATCTCTCTAAGGCTGAATCTGGCTACAGAAACTCATGTCAGACACATGTATCTAGCTGTTACATGCCCTGGGCATGTCATCTTTATTTAGGTCAGAGGGACGAGTTGTTTAAAGGTTTTGAGAGGCTAATTGACTGCAGCTGTTGTTTAAGGGAAAGCACGCTGTAGATGGGGTGGTTGCTCCCTCTATATTCGGTTCGCAGCAGCAGAGAGAGGAGCCATGGTCTAATGAAGATCTGAAGCAGTAGCAGCAGAGAGCTGTAGCCGAAGAAGTCAAAGGAAGCCGAAGGAAGCCGAATGAAGCAGAAGAGAACCGAAGCCGAAGGAAGCCGGAGAAAGCCGAAGAAGAAACCGTGAGAAGCCGAAGGAAACAGTCAAAGAAGAAACTGTGAGAAGCCGAAGGAAACAGTCAAAGAAGAAACCGTGAGAAGCCGAAGGAAACGGTTGAAGAAGAAACCGTGAGAAGCCGAAGGAAACAGCCAAAGAAGAAACTGTGAGAAGCCAAAGGGAACAGCTGAAGAAGAAACCGTGAGAAGCCGAAGAAAACAGCCAAAGAAGAAACCGTAAGAAGCCGAAGGAAACAGCCAAAGAAGAAACCGTGAGAAGCCGAAGGAAACAGCCGAAGAATAAACCGTGAGAAGCCGAAGTAAATAGCTGTGAGAAGCCGAAGTAAACAGCCAAAGCAGACGAAGGAAGAAGCCGTGAGAACCAAAGAGGAAGAGCAGGGGAGGACCTGTTGTGGCTGTTAAGCTGGACCGACCTGGTGAGACCGATAGCTACGTTTTTGCTTTTTTGTTTACATTAGGTGGGGGGCTTTCGAATGTAGTCTGGTACTGCCAGGTGCTTCGACGGCTCCGTATGGAGTTGGCCACCTGTGGTATCTGTTTATTTCTTTAAATTGGCTCGCCAGGTCCGCCTTTCTTTTAATTACTTTTTTCTGTGGACACGAAGATGCAGAGAGCTAAAATAAACTCTTATTTTTACCATCCTTTCCGTGTCTCGTGTCCCTCTATATGGTACGTCCCTTCAGGTCGTAACACTAGCATTTCATTACTTTGGTCATGAGACCAACTTCATGACCACAGGTGCTGGGCAGGTCTCCAGTCCATCACAAGGACACAGACAAATTTCACACCAAGAGACAATTCAGAGTTACCAGTGAACCCAACGTGCATGTTATTGGGGGAAACCAGAGTACCCGGAGAAAGCTCATCTGTGCCCATAAATAACAAGTAAGTGCTACACAGAATGACCAGTAGGCAAACTTGCAACCTTCCTGTTGTGAGGCAACAGTATTAACCACTGTTCCACCATGCTGCTGATTCAGTATGAAAGTTTAATTTTAAATTTCTGTGAACTTTCATTATGATACTGTCAGGGGAATTTTGGTCAAGGTCAAGGATGTTCATCACTTAACATTAAATAATGTCTGTCCTGTGTTTTGTCTGCACCTCCTAGTGCTGCCACATTCTTCATGTTTCTGCTCCTCTGCACAGCTGACCCAAATCTTAATCACTGCAGGTGTTCCCACTCGTCTCATTACTGTTAGTATTTAATGTGTTGTTACTCCCTTGGTATCCCGGCAATACTAACCTATCCACCCACAGTGCCCCATCAGCATGTTTTTTTGATTGTAAGATAAGTCATTACTGTATTATTATTTTATTCCTGAGTCCTCCTGCTTCTGCCTGCACTTGGGTTCAACAGCATTAAATGCCAGATCATGTCAGAACCATGTGCGTGAGTTCAGAGAGCCCCTTTCTCTCTCAGAGAGGAGCTGACTTCATCCTGCATGTACATCTGGGAGGCCGAGGCCATCATGGACTGTGTACTGTGATAGCTGATAAGCATGTGCTACAGTATATTAACTATTCTCACACACAGATCGGGGCAGACGGGTTTCAAAGCTGCATCTGTGTAAGCCTGTGAGTGAAAGTCTGTCCTTGCAAGTTAAAACCAGTTAAATATCTTCCTGTGTCCTTGTGGGGCTTCTTTTTAGTAATTAAGATGAATAGAGGATGCTTTTGTCCAACCGATACATTGCATCATCAGATGAACTCTCACACGTTTGTCTAAAGTTGATCAATAAAACTTACAGGCTTTTTGGACTAATGAAAATGTTAACCACCAGAGAACATTTTAAACATTTGTCTTTTCACATTTTATTTCTCATTTTGTGTTTTCTTCACTAAGTCATGAGACTCACCTCAAATCCAGTGATCGCTATCTGGTGCATGGAGTCGTTGACAGACTTGATGATGTCCAGCATGGTGGCTAAAGCCTCCTCCAGCTCTGCCATCCCTTCCCCTTTACTACACTTTAACATCTCCTGGTTGAAAAGAAAGGCCAGAGGATGAATTAGAAGGATTCAAGGATTTAAGGATATTTATGGTCACTGTATTTTTACATGAAATTTTGTTGGCACACTCACAAACAACACATTTCACAAACACGACAATCACAAATATCTGAAAACAATTTAAAATATTTGATTCTCTTGGTGTGTGTGAATGGGTGTGGAAGCAGAAAGTGGTGGAGGGGCTGAAAAATGCTGTTCCTCATCCTGTTAGTCCTGATGGTGCGGTACCTCTTCCCTGACGGCAGCAGGACAAAAATGGAATGGCCTGAGGGGCTGTTGTCCATACTGTTGGACTGTGTATGTCTACACGTGCTCAGAGTGCAACTCTGGGATCTCTTGTGCAGTCTTCACCACCTGAGACATGTCCCTTCTGTCCTCAGTCATGCAGCTGTTTTCCACCATGCAGCCTTGGCAGAAGATGATCTCTATGGTCCCGCTGTGAAAGGTTTTCAGTAGCCGTGGAGCTAGATTAGCCTACTTCAGCTTTCTCAAGAAGAATATCCTCAGCTGGACCTCTAACCAGGTTAGCATGTTTAGTGTCCAGGTCAGATCCTTGGGGTTGTGATTGCCAAATAATAAAACTGAGTTCACCGTCTGCCTTTCCATACGGTTGATGTAGAGTGGTTCTTATGTTTTTCAAAAGTCTCTAATGACCTCATTGGCTCTGATAGTGTTGAGGACCAGGCCATTTTCTGCACACACTCCTGACGGATCTTGGACTTCCTGCCTGAAAAATGTCTCATTGTCTGTAATTCATTAAACGTTTATTAATACAGATTAGTCTTGTTGAGTCACGAGGACGCATTTTCAAGAGAGAACTGTTTTAGACAGAGAACATGTAAAGTACAGACAACAATAATTCAACAAAACGAAATTAAATCAAATAAAATTATACAAAAAAGTCAAATCGAGGTGCCAAATAAAACAAGGTAAAATACTAAAAACAAGAACATATTTGCATAGATTTTGCTATTGACATTATCAAATGTTTAAAACTGCTCATGGAAATTATAATACAGGTACATGTCCTCAGAATGAACCCTAGCTTTCTGTTCAGCCTGGTTTAATCTAGTTCCAAAAGCAGAGTAAAAGTTTTGCCTCTGATGTTGCATATGACCTAAAATATAATTGTTAAATAGAAAAGAGGAACCTAGTCATACAGCTGCCTTTAACGGCTGTCTGAGATCTCATCCTTATTTGAAGAACGATTTTATTGTTTAGCGCTGCAGCACACAGAAAAATAGGTCCACTACACCTGCTGAAAGACTTTAAGAGATCAATTAAAGCCTTATTGGGGCCACACATTTGATAACACGGGAGGCTGTGTTCCGTCCTCTGTAACCAGGCAGAGCCCAGAGACTATATGAAGAAGATGCTTCCTTGTTTCAGGACTTGTCGGACGTTGTCTGCGTGCTGACTGGACCCAAGCCTCAGCGCTGAGCCTGTAACTTTTCCTGCCTTATCAAGATTAAATGGTAAAACGTTATACTTTTCTGTTGATAGTTTGAGTTGGCGTGAGTCTTCTCTCTACCTGGAAACAAAAGAATCACCACCAGTGCATTGGTCAGATGGCTGACAAAATCAAATTGGACAGCTTCAGCTCTTTTTGCAAGGTGTTCCAGGTTACTGGAGCAAAGTAAGAAAATACCTTTTTGCTGAGTTCGGTCCACACTGAGGGAATGCTGCAGGTAATGATGGCCTGAGAGTGCCCACCTCCGTAATGTAATTTGCAAACTTCACAATAATGGTGGCGGAGTGGATGGAGAAACAGGTAGTGATGTGGGTAAAAAGGGCCAGACTAAGCACACAGCCTTGCGGAATGCCTTTGTTCATGATTATGGTTTCAAATGTCATACTGTATTTCACATTTGATATTCTGAGGTCTGTTGTTCAAGAAGGCCATAACACTTAAGTGTGTGGTAGAGAGTTTCAGATCAGTTAGTAAAAATATTAAATGAAACAGGGTGACATGTAAAAACATTACATTTTTAGTGCTTCCAGTTTGTATTATGGTAAATCATATTAGGCAAAAGCAAAATGTTGACTTCACATTTTAGGACTGCCTGTGTACCTTGAGCATGAGTTGGTATTTGGTGATCCTCTGCACAGGCTTCAGCAGGTACGCGTCCAGAGACAGTTTATGGTCCAGTTTCTTCTGGCATTCCTGGAGTCAAAGTGTCTTCATCAGTAACAAAACGACAACAACTTTTAATTTGGTCCACCTGCCAAATGGCAGAAGTCATTAAACGTGTAGTGTTTGTGTGTGTGTCACCTGAAAGAAAAGGCTGTCTCCACACTGTCTCCACACGACCTCAGAGCGAGGTTTATTCTGACAGTACTTCTCGTACACCTGAAGCTCTTCTTTCTGACCACACAAAAACAAGTCCTATTGACCAGAGGCACAATCCTCAACCTTTAGTTTTTACTCAAATTCTTCGTCTTTAAAGTGTGTCTTTGGACATTTAATGTTGTTTTACACATTACTGAAGACTTGGCAAAGTTTCAAAGTTTTAATTCAATTTTCAGTTAGTTCTTTTTTGTTTGTTTGTTTTTACAGATCTAAACTTTTTCAGATTCATTGTCTTTATGGTCACTTAGCTAAAATCTTCTTGTGAAACTGATATTTGTGACGACGACTCGCTTATTGTTTCACATTATCACAATCTGTATGACTCTTAATTTTCTGTTTTTAAACCCATGCAGACAGAAGTGGTGGTTTTTGGACCTGATCAACTCTGCAGCTTTCTCTTCCTCTGGATGGCATTAATTTGGCCTCCAGTTTTAATGTAAAGAAACTTGGTGTTATTTTTAAAAAAAAAATCAAAACATGTCATTTAACCTCAGCATTAAAAATGTAAACATGACCTCTTTCTTCCACTTGAACAATATCACTAAAATTAGAAACATCCCAAAATGATGCAGAAAAACCGCTCCATACAATTATAATTTCTAGGCGGGACTATTGTAATTCTTTGTTATTTGGGTGTTTAAAAAAGTATTTTAAAAGTATTCAGCCAATCCAAAGTTCTGCAGCAAGAGTTCTGATGAGAGTTAAAGGGAGAGATTATTGAACATTTTATTTAGAACATGCAAAGCTCTCAACAACCAAGTTCCATCTTAAATTAAGGATATTGTTGTTGCATATCTTTCAAACAGAGCACTTTGCAACACATCCAAAGGCTCATCATGTCTGTTACTGTGATGAGGACTAGTTCTTGTTCAGGGAGATGACTGTGTTCAGATAGATCTTGTAACCATGGGGCATTGTTATTGTGTGATGCATTTTTCTCCCCTATGCGTCTCCAGTATTGTTCAGTCTAAGATCTGGATGCATCTACTCATGTTGTTCTCCTGCCATTGACAGTACACTCTGGATGGTGTGGTGGTGAATACCTTGTTTATTCCTTTGGCTGCTGCTTCTTGAATGTATTTCCTCAGGTGAGTAGCCATACCTTTGAAGTATTGTTTGCAGTCTCTGGAGCCTCAGGTATGTACATGTTGCAGTGTTTTGTTGTGGATTAATATTCATTGCATTATTCTGTTGGTCTGACAGCTTGCTGATTTCTCTCTGTGTTGCCTTGCCTCTAGCGTTCATTCTCCTCCATGTAGGACAAAGTATTTCTCTCGAATGTTGAAACACTGGGTCTGAAGTTGTTTCTGAGTCAATGGATAATGGGTCTCAAAGGGTCCATCATTCCAACAACCTTCTCATATAGCCCCTCTCTCTAGACTTGCTCCCAAAGTAGAAGTCCAACAGTGCCCTTGCCCATGAATGTCTTGTTCCAGTAATTTATTTCTCATCATAATTTCCTGGTTCCCCAACATCTGACAAAGACCTTGCTAATCCGACTTCATAATATGTCTCTCGCATTACACAGCCGAGGTTGTTACGAGATTGGAGGCACCATGGTTTCAAACGCTGACCGCCTGCTCTTCCCACAACAAAGTTAGGTGACATAAGTGCTGCATAAAAATTGCATATCATTCTGAGATATACCATAGTTTTAGTTAACGTAAAATTTCTTCAACAAAAATAAACATTTTGACGTGATGGCAACAATATCATTATTATTTTCTTTTTATTTTTTTTCACTGCAGTCATTTAGTGGTGTGGGTGGGAGGTATTTGTGGTCAATATATCATTGTCTGCCTATAGGATCTTCAGTTATAGGGTTTACAGTTTTTAACTTACTGACCCTTCTCAGAAAACAGGTTCCCACCAGCTCGGGGTTCTCTGCACAGTTCTCCAGCTCCATAAGAAATGTCCTGCAAGTAAAGATGTTCAACAATACAAATAAAAAAAATAATTCTGCATGAGTAGATTCAACAAAAAATATTCCTGCTGTACAGTTAGTGTAAAAATGTACATCTATATTTGTTCACCATATTAACATGTAGAGTTACAAACTGTAAAAAAACTTTGAAGTACTTGACCCAATACTGTAGTTATACTTTGTCTTGTTTAAATGACACTGAACACACAGCCAATTCTGTTATCCTTAATGCTGACCAAGATGGCACCAGTCAACCATCTGCCACAGATGTTTTATTTCTGTTTCCATCCATCCATCCATTCATCCATCCATCCATTCTCTTTACCCGCTTCTTCCATTTTTGGGTCATGGGGGTCGCCGGTCGCTGCCCATGTCCAGCAATCACTGTGCGAGGGTCGGGGTACACCCTTGAGAGGTTGCAAGCCCATCACAGGGCCACATAGAGACAAAAGTGACAAACAACCATTCACTCTTTCACTCACACCAAGGGACAATTTTGAGTTACCAATCAGCCTAACATGCATGTTTTTGGTCTGTGGGAGGAAACCGGAGTACCCAGAGAAAACCCACGCACGCATGGAGAGAACATGCAAACTCCACTCAGAAAGGCCCCGTGACCAGGATTTGAACCAGGGACCTGATCACTGAGCAGCAGCAGCTCTACCAGTTGTGCCCCCGAACTGCATTTCTGTTGCCTATAAGTCTTATTATCTTTTATCGTTTGCTGATCTGATGTGTCTTGTGTGCTTGTTTAAAATCACAAAACACTTTCCAGCCAACAAACTGACAGTCAATGATTAATTCATCAAAACTTCTTCTTCACCTGTGACATATGCAGGAACATTTGCTAAGACACAGAAAATTGGGAGACATACAAGTGAGGATTATGGCTTTAAAAAAATCTTTTGGACAGTCTTTTGATGGTTTTCAAAGTGATACAATTCTCTATCCTCAAGCTCATTAGTACTTCTTTGAATAGAGATGTTACTGGATTGAGCAAGTGATTCTGTCTCTCTGCTTACATCTGGTACTAGTAGCAACGGCTAAAATTCAAGGTGTCCTGGATAATGGAAAGCTTCTCAGATGTACCTCACTGTTCCAGTCAACAAAAAGGACCAGGTTCTTTGTTTAGCTCTGCTAAGTGGTAGATCACTGGGTAATTAGACTTTTCTAAGACTCCATATTAGCCCCAAACCTGATTTTATGGTCCTGACAAAAAGCTTGGCTTTATTCTTGTGTCAGCTTCATTTTCCAGACTTCTCACTCTTGACTGTGCCTTCTACAGCTCAACTCCCACCACTGCCAATGAAGATGGATTAACCTCCATTTTAAAATCCAGTTTCAGCTGATGGCTGATTCCGCCTGGTATTGCTACAATTTTGAGCAGCAACTGTAAGACATTTTTTCCTCCTCTCTTTTTTTTACAGTGTACAATTCAACAATGTACAATACAATTTCAAAAAACTAAATTATGGACCTGATGACAGGTCTTATACTTAGATATGACTGTTTTGGGATGGAATTGGGGGTTATTGAACAGTCATAGAGTAGGACATTTTTTGTGGTAGCTCTGTGAGAAAGTAATTATAATATATTTTAATTAACACCAATAGTCTGTTCATTGCTTGCTGTGGCTATATGTTAGAATAACTATCAGTACCTTGCCCTGATGCATGCTCAATAATCCAGGTAGAAAAATCTAAAAAAAAAAATAAATAAAAAAGCTACCTGTAAGTCTGGTCCTCTGGACATTTTCTAAATACAACGTCCCAGTGGCTTTTAAACCCCAAAATACATTACGGCAAAGACTGGTTCATCCCAAAGATC
>JARVJN010001057.1:25840349-25851331 GCA_031763805.1 Argolebias nigripinnis
ACGAATTTCGTCTTGTATGGGAAACATACACAGATGACAAAAATGGGACATTTATTTATTTATTTATTTAATACTAATACTATAGTATTACTACCACTACATTATTACTACTACTTTTACTACTACTGTTATTAGTACTACGCTTACTACTAACATTATGGGTTCAGCTATTATTCAACTGACTTTCTCTTCTTCTGTAAAGCCACTCAGCATCACACATTTTCTGTGAAAAGGCTCATGTTTTCTTTGTGTCATGGAGTCTGATTGAAACTGAAGTGGTTTTCTCATCTCGTCAGTGAGAACTCTGCTGGTCTGGATTCAAAGTACTTCAGAAGAGACGACAGTATCCCGGTTTACAGTCTATCATCTAATCTCATTCATGGAGGTAAGACTTCAAGACACCTGTTGCTCTGCAGGGTCAACAGTTTCAGGGCCTGTGAAAGAAACAACACGTTAAGATTCAGGGTTTATTCTTTGTTTTTTAATCAGAGAATCTTATTTGGCCAGTGTTACTTTATTATAGTTGCCTTTCAAAATATAAGTCTCCAAGCATCTCACATTTGGAAATGCTAAAATTTGGGTTTCATTTTTATTAATTCTGAACAAACATCAGTTCTCCTAAGGTCTACTTAGGTTCACTGTATACTGTTGGTTCACTGTATTTCTACTGTAGGTTCAATGTAGGTAATCAGTTGGTTCACTGTAGGTTTAATGTCAGGTCTTCAGGTCTCTCTTGTAAATGAGGCCTTGTGGCTCAGTGGGACTAACCTGTTTAAATAAAGGTTGAATGAATGAAAAATTTATGTCTAGGTATAATACTGTGGGTCTTTTGTAGCTTCACTGTGGGTTTACTGTTGATTCACTGTCAATTAACTGTATGTCTACTGGTATGATGTAGGTTCAATGTACCGGTAGGTAATTGGTTGGTTCACTTTGAATTTATTGTTCGTCTAATGTTGATACAGTGTAGGTATGCTGTAGGTTTACTGTAGGTTCAGTATAGGTACAGATAATTGGTTGTTCACTGTAGGTTTACTGTATGTTTAATGTTTGTATATGGTATACTGTTGGTTTACTGTAGGTCTGCATCTGGTTCACTGTAAGTTCACTGTAAGTTCACTGTAGGTCTACTAGAACAGGTCATACACAGTAAGGTCAACTGATGACTTCATTATAAAACTACAAAAAAAAAAAAAAAGTAAATTCAGCTACGGTCAGAGTCCTTCAGGCCAAATGTCAAAGTTTGACTCCCAAACTTTCTGTTAGAAAGAACTGTGTGAATTTGCAGCCCCACCCAATTATTTTATCCAAGCTGAAATAAAAAGGCAATGCAGAACTAAAATGATTTGCATTCCTTGAGGGAATTCATATTAGGGGTGGGAATCCTCAGGCATCTCTTGATTTGATAATAAATTGATTGTTGATGTGTCTGTATTCACACGTCAAAGTCCTGAGCAGAGAAGCTCTTGTACCTAAAGGAGTCCTTTTATCTGCGATCTGATGGGAACTAAATGAACAACAGGCTGAGAACAGGGACAAAAGGTTCTGTGGTCCTGGATGTCCAGTTAACCCATTCATGAGAGCACATTCCCAAGAATCAAACCCACTACTATTTTAAAACCTCCCAACTGCAGCATTTATTTCTGTTATTTATTTTGTAAATGATATAATCTATTAAAATTGCATCACTGTGGTACTATTAATCCACAATAAACCCACTCTTGTGCTTCCAGCTCCCGTAAAAAAAAAACATTGTAGTTGCATATTATAAAAACAACGGTTTAGATAAATAATTTACAAGCAGGAAATAAAGTCTAAGAGGAGTGAATAGAAGTTGCTGCGCACATCTGCACTCTTTTAGTTTAATGCAAGTTTGGAATGAAGAGCAAACATAACTTTTGACTAACAGAGCTGATGTGATCTTAATTTTTATTTCTTTTTTCCCCCTGTTTTTATGCAGACGTTCATCAGCGTCCAAAGCCTTCCATAACTTCTGCTTACTTCCCTGCGTGAAGCTGACTCTGCTGCTTCAGACATTTCACTAAAGTCACATCATCGTTTCATGCCTAAACGTCTGTACAAAAATTATTATTGTTAAATAAACTTAATTTTAAATAGCTGTGATTGTTGTGTGGTAGATATTTTTATTTCCTGCTGTACTTCATTCATGAAATAAGTGCATTAGTTCTCATTCACACTTGTTTTAACTTAGCAATTTTAACAAAAGGTGAGTAAACCATTGGCTCTCTGTAAGCTGTTTGGATTAATGTTTCATTCTGAGGTCAGTTAACAATTAAAATAAAAACTAATTATTCACAGAACTTTGGTTTCTGGGAATTTTAAACGTTCTATTACAAAGACTCCAAATCTGAGGTCATTGTCCTCAGGGTGGATTTCTATCTCTGGGTTAGGAGTGAGGTTCTGCCTCAAGTGGAGGAGTTCAAGCATCTTAGGGGTTTTGTTCACAGTGAGGGAAGAATGGAGCGGGAGACCATCAGACAGTTCAGTGCAGCTTCAGCAGTATTGTGGACTCTGTGCCGGTCCATTGTGGTGAAGAGGGAGCTGAGCTGCAAGGAAAAGTTCTCTGTTTACCGGTCTGTCTACGTTCCTACCCTCACCTATGGTCATGAACTCTGGGTAGTGTCTGAGAGAATGAGATTGTGGATCCAGGTCTAAATGAGTTTTCTCTGCAGGATAGCTGGACTCCTGTAGAGACAGGGTGAGAAGTTCAGTTATCCAGGAGAGGCTCTGGGTAGAGCTGCTGCTCCTCCACATCCAGAGGTGCCAGTTGAGGAGGATCGGACATCTGGTAAGGATGACACCTCCTTAGGGAGGTGTTCTGGACATGTCCAACTGAGAGAAGACCAAGGACATTACAGAGAGACTGTCTCTCGACTGGTCTGGAAACACCTTGGAGTCCCCCCAGAAGAACTGGAAGAGGTGGCTGTGGAAACAGATGTCTGGTCTTCTCTGCTCAAGCTGCTTCCCCCAAAATCTGAGTCCAGAACAAGATGATGATTATGGAAGGAACAAAGAATAAAATAAAAACCTCATGTTTTGGTATTTTGAGTTTGTTTATTGCCTAATGAGACCTCCTTCAAATTAAAACGTGTTACTGACTGGGGGACCCTGCACAATTTTTCTCCATAAGTGAAATAACTGACAATGAACAAGTTAGAGGACTCCCTTGCCTCAGATCATTGTTCATGTCGCAGTAACTGTTAGAGGTCAGGACCGTGTGGATTTCTTACAGCAACGAGGCATTTGCTTCAATCAAGAAAACCATGGACACACAAATACAACAGAAGTATGAAACCATGCATGAATCCAAGCACACTTCAATCCCCGTGGAATTGAGTGCACATGAAGGAATTTCCAACTCCTTCCTTGACAAGCCTTCATTTTAATATGCAAATATATTTAACCTGCCCTGCACCTGAGGAACCTTTTCTGCACTGTCAAAAAGCATGTCTACACATGGAACAGAGGAACATCATGGAATGTGGGTTGGAGACACTTCTAAATGATAGAGGCACACAAAAACATTCTGTTTGACATGCTGGACTCTGGCGTTAGTGCCAAGTGCAAGAGGGGTGAGACAATGTGTGTTAAGCTGTAAATGCTGTGGGGTCAGAGCAGCGCACCTGCAGAAATTAAGAACAAACAGACATATAGCACAATTAAAATGAATTTACTCACCACGAAGCCACCCTTCCCGCACCGTGCCTGCTCGTAGTCTGTTCCCAACCAAGAGAACTCTTGCTAGATGTGTTCCTTTAAGGAAAAGCTGAACAAACTTGTAAAAGAGGGCGTTCTTGTTGGTAGTGACATCCATAGCTGGACCAGGCTCCCATTCCCTGTCCTCATGCTGAGGATCGATCCAGATGCTGCTGAATGATGTTGATACTGTCCCCATGGCACTAAGCTAAAGGACTGATGAAGATGATGAAATGGTGAATCTTGTGTTTGATGCCAATCGGCTGCAGGTCATCACTCCCAAATTATTGTCACATGCCCCCACAGAGATTTAGGTTTTTACTTTAGCACAAACTTCAGGGAGCGGGGCTGTAGAAGTATTCAACTCCCTTAGTTTTCTTTCTATTTGGTTAAACTCCAACCAGGAATTTAAAATGACTTTGTTTAAAGGCAAAACAAAAACTACTCCAAATTAAAGATGTTAAGCTTGTTTGAAATCTGTTGAATACGTGAAAGGGGTGTGTGCATACAGTATGTATTCACTCCCTCTGCTGTGAAGTATGTATTCATGTTAAATGTCTGAACAGTGAAAGGATTTAGGTTACTTTGCCTTTAGACAGTGTGAGAGAGCCCATGTGGTGATGTCATAGCCGTGGAAGCTTTTGATTGGTTAGTTGACACCAACTGAGTCAAGTGGTGACAAACCTGAAATGTGTTGCTTCTTTGTGAGGCATAATGAGAAAACTTCAAATCAACCAAGATATCAGGAATTGATTCCTCAACATCCATACCTGGGTTTATCTTTGGGTCCAGTTTCCAGGTGTCTGAAGGCTCCACACTCTTCAGGGCTGGTCTGATGTAAGGTGCCCTATGCAAATTTTTGGCCCCTTTCGAGGTAACCTCAACCTCTGGTCTCCACCTCCAACATCTGTTTATATTGTCCATGCTTCACCATCTGTGCATTTCATGAGACCAGTTTATCACAGTGAGCTAACCATGATCCCCTCAAACTTCACATCATCTTACAATTAAATAGGACTTCAAATAAAGCTTTAATTTTGAATCTATTTTAAATAATAGTTCTGTGACCTTGAGCATTTACGAGTTGAATTATTCCAATTAAAGTATTTGAACAGGTTTAAAGAATGACAGATTTTTTGTTTTGTTTCTTAATTTAAAAAAACATCCAAATCAATCCTATATTTTCTGCTGCTGATGCAGGTACTTTGTCCTTGTTTCTACAGTTGACCTTTAAATTACATAGCAACATGTTATTTTAGACTCTGCATAAAAAAACTACAGTAATAAACTAATGCACTAGTTTGATCAAAAAATATTCTAGTTATTTTAAATGTGATCCAGACATGACAGCCATAAATCCTGGCACTGTTAATCGGGAGGTCAAAGAATACTTCAGACACTGGAAGCAGCTGGCATCACATTTTCTCAGGCCTTAAAACCAGATGGGTTTATACGCTGAACAAAGCTGAAGACAATTAACAAAAACGTTTCTGTATGGCCACTATCTTCTGTTTCTGGATCAGCTGGTTGCTCCCAGAACAGAATATTCATATCTTACAGTAAAAAAAAAAAAACATGCAGGCAGCAAACCCTTTGTCACATTTCTAAAATCTGCTGTGGTTATTATTTTTTTTGGTCACAAAGTTTCTGTCAGCTCTTCCTCACAGTTTTAAAAAGAAACAATCTGCATAAAACCTGAACTAATGAATGACATCCAAGTGTCCCACTTTCAGGACACATTAAACCAAACAGCTGACAGATGCACCCGAACTAAAAACATCAGAACCAAACCAGAAGACAGACACGAGTTCATACAGACTCAAAAACATCTTCCTGTCTCAGAATCTCTCAGACCTGTTGGTTCTTCATGTCCTAAATGAGAAGTCTGAGTCTCACTGGACCACCATCCTTCAATTGTCTTCACTTGCTTTTTTAGGTCACATGGAGCTGGTGTCTATCTCCAGCAGTCACTGTGTGAGAGGCAGGGGACACTTGGACAAGTTTCCAGTCCATCACAGGGACACAGGAACAAATGGTCACTGTCACACCTTTGGCAGGAACAGTTTAGCGTCACCAATAAGCCTAGCATGCAGATTCTTGGTCTGTGGGAGGAAACTGAAAAAAGAAAGAAAAAAATAAACTCATGTGTACATGAAGATAACATGTAAACTCTATCCAGAAAGGCCAGGAGGCAACATGTGTCCTTGACGTGAATCAACGCTATCAACCACTTTGCCGTGCCGCCGTCCACTAGGTCCAGTATTCAGAAAAGGATCAATTATCATCACAGCAAACCATCTAAGAGAGGGTCATCCACCAAATTCAAAGAGTGGTAAGGAGATCACGAATCAGAGAAATATCTCCATCTTCTGTCAAAGTCTGGTCCCAGAGGCAACAGGTCCAGTAGAGGAACCCAGACCTCCCTTTCTCTCTAGCTCCACCCAGGAGACCCCAGGGAGTTGCCACCAGAAAGGATATATAATCCCTGCAGAGTTTTGGGTGTGCCCCATGTCTTGTCTCAGTGGCATGTGCCCAGAAAACCTCCAGATAGAGGCGTCCAGGAGCCATCCTAATCAGATGAAACACCTCAACTGACTTTTGATGCAGAGCAGCAGCTCTACCCCAAGCTCCATGCAGATGATGGAGCTCCTCACTCTGTCTCTAAGGCATGAGCCCCAATGAAGGAAGATCATTTCAGCTGCTTGGATCCAGGATCTGGTTCTATCAGTCCTGATCCAAACCTCAAGACCAAAGGTGAAGGTTGTAACGAGGCCCAAGATCCCCCTGATGGAGAAGATCGGAGACTCCCCAGACCTGTTGAAGAAGATGGTGTGGTCAGATGAGACCAAAACCAAACTTTTTAAGTACTTTAAGATACACAAACACGTATAATGAAAATGTTCTCCATGTGGACTGTGTCTGTAGAGAGATCGAAGTGGTCAGATCTGAACCGGTACAATACCAAACACCGAACTGAACCACACCATGTCTCCGAACTGAACCACACCATGTCTCCGAACTGAACCACACCATGTCTCCGAACTGAACCACACCATGTCTAAAAGTCTTGGACTGATGTTGACTCATGTCTGAACTGATTCAAACTGATTCAAACAGACACACTGTCCAGCGTTAACTCTTTCATTTATGAGCAAATTAATGCTGCCACAGTCTGCATAATGTTCAGAAAATCATCTTTGCAGGCGTTTGTTTTTCAGCCAAATGGTGGACTGGTTTATTTAAAGTAAAATAATCAGAAAACGTGACAAGAAGCAACAAACCGAGCACATTTCATTAGAAAAATATACAGTCACCATTAAAAACCACAACTTCAACCGCAGCAATTTAATCCAACTGGTGCCGCTTCTCATTCTTCAAGCATGTGGGCTTAAAAATGAAATGAAATTATCTTTACTGTTCCAGAGAGGTTGACTTGTTGATTAAAATAAACAACATGGAAAAGACCTGAACTTCAGACCTTTCCAAATGTGTGGAGGGGTTGTGGTGGACCATCATCCTGAAGGAAGTATATGGTCAGAAGAACAAGCAGCTTTAATTTTTCAAACCTAAAGAGAATCCAACGTACTGGTTTTGAACGGATACATAAGTTTGGAGCATTTCTCATGACTAAAGTGCAACAGGTCCGTCAAGCAGACCAACAGTTCTTTTAGTCTGGTTTTATCTCTGCAACACACCAGGAAACTCCACCTGCTCTTATATTAACCTGTAATCCAGAAACAAACAGGTGGACGAAGCTGCAAGAAGGCCCAGAAATACTGGTCTGCCTTGCTACAGAATCCTGTTTTGTTGTTTGGAAATTAACCAAGGGATAAGCAGTGTACCTGGAACAGAAGGGATTTTAGAAATTTACAGTCTTTTCTGTGTGATAATTACCATTTTCAAGCAATAGTTACATCAGCCATAATTACACCTTCAATTATAACAAGTGCTATAGTACTAAGCGTTAACAGAAGCTCGTCTACTGGAAGATGTTTCTGTTAAAGTTCTGACTTCAGTTCTTGACTTCAACGTCTTCCTGGTACTAAAGCTTTTCTGATGTCCGGTTCAATTCAGATGCAAGTTCAGACTCCACCGTGATCTCAAATCTTCCCTTCAGCTTCAATCATTTTCAGTCACAGAAGAACGTCTGGTAAAAGTTCAGAGCAGGTCATCGGCTCAGTCCCAGATGTAAACGTCTCTGAAGAACTTTGTACCTCTGTTACTAATCAATAGATTTTAGCTGCAGTCTGGAGTTTCTTTAGAGGGGAAACAAACTGAATATTTGTGAATCACACATGGAAGCCTCTGTGCTGGTGGAGCATCCTCTTCTTCCTTCAACAGTGGATCTCATAGGCGATCTGAGACTCCATGAATACGCTTGTGTGGTTCAGAAACTCTTCAGCCTCCGATGTGATGACGGGCTCTGCTTCCCCTCCTTCCCCTGCCATCCTCTTTGTCATCTGTATGTCACTGTCCTGCAGTTGCTGCTGCTTGATCAGGACAAGAGTTGGGTTTGTGGACAGTCCTGGCCCCACGGAGAGCATTTGACTGGAGGTGTCCAATGGTGCATGGCAGCCCAGATTAGTAGTTGAGATATCTGTGAGTGAGGCAGGAGGAAGCACGGGTTTGGCTTTGTTGAGCACATACATTTCATGGCCTTGCTCATCCCGGTACTCTTCCAGCTGGGCAAAGATGGTGGGCCCATCTGAGTAGTCATTCACGTACAGGATGCTTTGTTCCTGCTGGTTAAAATTCACTGTCACTTTTGGCAAACAAAAACAACAGATCTAAAAGATTCACACTTTCCAAGTACTGTGTTTCATTGTAATCAACTTAATAAAATCCTAAATCACTGTTTGGTGCCACATTTTTCTCAATACTGTATTCGAATTAATAAAATAGTATCAGTCACTCATGTATTCAGATGTTAAACTGAGATCTGCCTTCTCCCTGTAGCACAATGTCTTATATAACCTTGTGAAAGGCTATTCAATTATTATTCAATTCTAGCCAATTATGTTTATATTTAGATAGCACCAATTCAAAACAAAAGTAATCTCATGGCACTATACAAAATACTGTAAGAATAAAAAACAAGTCCAAATTATAAACCCATTTCAGATTCAGATTAAAATCTAGTAGCTAGATACAGTAAAACTAAAAGAGCGCAGGATAAATGTTTGTTGTTATGCTGATGATACTCAGTTATATTTATCCATGAAACCTGATGAGTTCAATTGTTTACTGGTACTTCGATTACAAGCTTGTCTCAGAGACAAAAACCTGGACGTCTTTCCTCCACTTGAACAATACTGTAATTCAATTCAGTTTATTCATACAATGACAAGTTACAACAGAAGTCATCTCGAGGCATTGTACAAAAACATTCACATACATTATAAAAGCCAATTAGTAAAAGTTATCTATCTAAGCAAGCCAGCAGATTGTGTTGAACCTTCACTTTGTCACAGTCTCCCATCCTGAGCGAGCACAAAGGCAACAGTGGAAAGGAAAAACTCTCTTTTAACTGGAAGAAACCTCTAGCAGCCACCTACTACGACCAGCTGGGGGTTTAAGAGGACAAGAAGGAGAAACAAATGAACACAGAATGGCAGGTCCAGGTGTACCCCCTACTGGAAGAAAAACACAAAACACTTGTTAAGGATATAAATAATTACAAATACAAAACAGGTAGAGTAAGTAAAGACAGCAGCAGAGTGAGGAAATGTGGTCAATGTTTTCCTTCAGCAGTCTAAGCCTATAGCAGCATAACTAAGGGATAGCTCAGGAAACCCAAGCCGACCCTTTCACTCGACCTTTATTTATCCAGGTTAGTCTCATTGAGTCACAAGGACTCACTTTTAAGAGAGAGCTGTCCCTAACTGTACCCTAACTAGGATTTCTCAAAAAGGAAAGGCTTAAGCCCAGTCTTAAAATTATACAAGGTGTCAGCCTCACAAACAGAAACTAGATGTTGGTTCCACAAGAGAGGAGCCTGATAACCGAAATACCCCATTATTATGTCTTTATCAGTATTCAATAATAAGGCAGACCAAAAAAAATCTGACAATTCAGACAAAAACTGAGAATAAGAGCCTGCCGTGAACAATATCTGTATAACTAGTAAAAGTGGCTTTTCTGATTTCCGTTTTGTATGAGAAAGAATGAGGGACAATGACTCAAACGAATTAGAAAGAAGAGTTAAAGAATAACTAGTAATTGGGTGAGCCTTGTTCAGTACAGTATTCCTGACCTAACTATAGCAGCTACTCTTCTACCTCGACTTGTTGACCACAACCCCTATCGCTAAAATTAGAAACATCTTGTCCCTAAATGATGCAGAAAAACTGTTCCATTTACAACTTCTAGACTGGACTATTGTAATTATTTATTATCAGGGTGTCCAAAAACCCTTTAAAAGTTTATCCAAAATGCTCTGCTAGAGTTCAGATGAGAGTTACAGGAGAGATCATATCTCTACAGTTTCAGCTTCTCTATTAGCTCCCTGTCAGAATTAAAAACATATTCCTTCTAACAAGCAACCCTCTCAACAACCTAGCTCCATTTTATATTAAAGATTTTATTATTCCATATTTTTCTAACAGAGCATTTCACTCTCAGATCGCAGGTTTACTTGCGGTTCCTATAGTTTCTAAAAGTAGAATGGTAGGCAGAGCTTTCAGTTAGCAGGCCCCTCTCTTGTGGAACCAACTTCCAGATTTTGTCACCTGGTCTACTTTTAAGACTAGGTTTAAGGCTTTCGTTTTTTATAAATCCTATAGTTAAGCTTGACTTTGGTTCCCTGAACAAGCTCTTAGCTCTGCTGTTATAGGCTTAGACTGCAGGAAGACAAACTGACCACATCTCCTCACTCTGCTGCTGTCTTTACTTGCACGACTTTTCACGTTTGTGTTTGTACTTATTTCCATCATTATGTTTTTATTTGTTCTTCGTTCCATAGAAACTTCACCTGGACCACATAAGCTACACCTGAACCATAGAAACTACTCCTGGACCATAGAAATTATACCTGGACCATGGAAACTAGACCTGAACCATAGAAATTATACCTGGACCATGGAAACTAGACCTGGACAATACAAGCTACACCTGAACCATGCAAATTATACCTGGATCATGGAAACTGCACCTGGGCCATAGAAGCAACACCTGAACCATGGAAACTACACCTGAACCATAGAAATTATACCTGGACCATGGAAACTAGACCTGGACAATACAAGCTACACCTGAACCATGCAAAT
>JARVJN010001057.1:26239974-26249984 GCA_031763805.1 Argolebias nigripinnis
ATATTCATAAATTGGTTTATATGCAAATTACTATTTATGGTTTTGTGTGAGAAATCATTTAATATCTTATATTTTTTATATATGCGATTGCTATTTGAGTTGATTGTTTGAATTAATTTTGTTTGAAGAAGGGGCAGAAATAATATTTTTTTCTTCTTCTGCCTCCTTTCATTTCATGTATTGTTTTGTTTTATAATGTGGTTTTGTAAATAATTTTCTTGTGTTTTTTTAAATTTGAAATGAATACATTTAATTAAAAAAAACATTACACCTCAAAATAGAAGAAGTTCTGAAATGCAGTTCTGTTCAAGTCAGACATTTGACTTTCAAGATATTTTGAAGCTTTAATATCGATATTCTTCCTCCTAAAAACACAAGCAGTGTAGGTTGTGCTTTCTCTGTATTTCTTACAAGCAGCATTTGATTCAGTACTCCTGGAAATCCAGTGTGCTTTCAGCTTGGACATGTGCAGTGTCAGGTGGACCTTTTGCTTCAGGGACATGTCAAGGGGATATGCGTTGGGCATGTAGGGTTGTATGTTTGCAGTAATGGGCCCTATATGCAAATTCTAAGAGCATGGATGCAAAGTAATCAATATAATTTAGTATAAAATATCAATTGTTGGATGTGGGTACGATGCCGCAGCTAAAGTAACTGTTTGAAGTTTAATCCTCATTGTTGATCCACACCTACACTTTATCACGGGTATGTTAATGATTAAAAGTTAGAACATATAAATGTAAATATTTGTGACCTGCTGTTTGTAAGTTATTCTTTACTTTTAGCCTAAAACATTGAAAGGAATGTGGTGCCCCCTAGTGGTTCATAAATTACCATGATTACTGATAATCATCTTTTTGTCACTTTTAGGAACCAAAATCAAGCTTCATTAAATCTGTTTTCAAAACGTGTAATTCTGATTTTATCCCATAGCGGCATGATGTTTTTATTATGCCTACTTTGTCTGTATTGTAAATATTTATTCAAATGTTTTGTCAATCTTGTGAACTGGTGTAACGTTAAAGGTATTGGGACTTATGGTTTGAGGGTTTTTAGGACAGTTAAAGTGTGGCAGTCTCTACTGTCAAGCAGTTTTGCACACATTAGTTGTTAATAAATTTCATCTTTCAGTGAAACAACTGATGTTTTAATACTAATTGTAGTGTTTTGAATTTCAAAATTTGACTTTTACTCTATAAAACCATCTAATGTTTGTCTCTAATGTAGTAATGATCCTCACAAAGGTGGGTTCATGATGTGTTGCATCCATTTTATTGAGCAAAATATTTGATGCTCCTTTGACCTGAACTGCTGTACTGTACACTGCCATCTGCTTTTGTGCTTTTGTGACGCTTTAGGAATACTACTTTGATATTTAATAAATCATAACATATGAGTTACTCCTAGAGGTGAGAATATTGAAAGCTGTTTGAAGGTGTTTTCGTTTTTGCTCTTGAAAATGTTAGAGATGTATAAACGGTACAAATGTTTTAGAAATCTCATAAAACTTAATATGTTGGGTGTAATTCCTTTTTGCCTTAATACATCTTTATTGATTGTTTCTTCCCTCCCTTTTTGCCTGCCTCATCACAGAAGTGTCTCTAGTCTGCTGAATGCCAAAGAAGTTGGCATGAAGATCTTTGAGGATTTTGCAAACTCCTGGATATGGATCCTTGTGTAAGCATGGCTGTGTGGTTTATGGCTATTTTTATAATTAGAGTCTTAGCATGAAATACGTGCTCCTCTGTGCATACAGAAATGTGTCTGATCCATCAGTGAAGAAAACAAAACAAGGATATAATAATTATTTTGTTCATGTTTGGATGCAAATTGTTTCTATGTATATATCCTGTTTTTACTTATTAAACACTGGTTTGTTTTAGTAAGTAAGCTCATACCATATTTTCCGGAGTATAAGGCGCACCAGATTATAAGGTGCATTAAGTGAAACAAAACAGTCAGATAAGTCAAACTTTATTCAACTCATTCACAACAACCACATAAAATCAGTTCAAGGTCTGTAAGCACAACCAGAATTAATACATAAGGTGCACTGGATTATAAGGCTCATTGTCAATTTTTGAGAAAATGAAAGGATTTTAAGTGCAACTTTTAGTCTAAAAAATATGGTATGTAAGAGTTGTTCGCTCTCTTCCTCGTGTAGTGAGATGTTCCCTTGTTGTTGCAGAGGTCTGGCCATAACTACAGTGCTCAGTCTGCTCTTCATCCTTTTGCTGCGCTACATTGCTGGTTTGATAGTGTGGCTCGTCATTATCGGCGTTGTCTCTGCTGTCGGCTACGGTGAGTGCACAAACCTGCTCACCTCACCATTGGCTACCTCCCATGCACGTGTTGGGTATAGGACTTACTTGACAGTTCTGCTCTGATTAACAGTCATCGTTGTTCTGTCCTCTGCTTCTCTCTCAGGTGTCTGGCACTGTTACTGGGAGTACACCACTCTGAGCAAGAAGCCGAACTCCAACGTCTCCATCTCTGAAATTGGCTTCCAAAGAGATCTCAGCATTTATCTTGAGAACAGTCAGACATGGCTCATCTTCAGTACGTTGTCATCGACCACCGGCCTTCAAATGATCACTGTTTTATGTTACCTTCAGCTTTTAAAAGATGTCTGTTGGGTTGTGCCTAATTTTTAAGCCTCGCTCTACTAGTTCACATTCATCACCGCCTGTGTTTGTTCTCACAGAATAGTTGTGCTCATGAAAAGTAATTAGAACGGCCTTTTTCTTGTTTTGCAGTAATCTTTCTCTGTGTGGTTGAGGCCATCATTGTGGTTCTGATTATGTTTTTAGCAACGAGGCTAAGCGTCGCTATTACGCTACTGAAGGAGGGAAGCAGGTTAGTGTGGGTCAAATGTCTATTTGTTTCTTGCATATTTGAACTTTTCAAGCATATATTTCGTCCGTTTTCTAGGGCCATCAGTCACATCATGTCCACGCTCTTCTACCCTCTCATCACCTTTCTACTTCTGGCCATCTGTGTATCTTACTCTGCTGTCACAGCAGTGTATCCTTCTTACTCGTGAGATGCTGATGTTGAGTTGTGATGCTCTCTGCATATGCTAGTTGTGCCAAAGATCAGATTATACCCTTTGTTCTGGCCTTAACTAGTGTGCCCGCAGCTTCTTGGCATCTTCAGGTAAGGCGGTCTACAAGGTGATGCCCGCTGATGATCAGTGCATGTATGCAAACCTCACATGCAGTCCAAAGGTTAGCCTCACACTATTTCAGGCACAATAACATGCTTGTCTTTGTGAAATACGTGTGTTTGGATTGAACTGTATTGTTTAGATTTAAATATATCTGTGTGTATTTAAATATGGAATTTATCATCTTGTGCTTTGTATAAAATGTATATTTGTAAATAAATTGCAGTTAGTGGTCAGCAGGGTTTATTTAAGCTGATGTGTTCATCTAAAATTATTTCTATACAACAAAGTCACACAGTAGTTATGATCTCAAGGCATTTTTTTAATCAAAGCAAATTTTACACAGGAGTAATGACAGAAACAAAACAGTCTCTTTTTTGCTTCTTTCAGACCTTCAGTCAAACCAATATTACCAAAGTTTGTCCCGGAGCTCAGTGTCTGTTTGCTTTCTATGGTGGGGAGAGTGTGTACCACCACTACATCCTAGTCCTCCATCTGTGTAACCTGTTTGTGGTCCTGTGGCTGGTCAATTTTATCTTCGCCTTGGGCCAGTGCACCCTGGCAGGGGCCTTCGCCTCCTACTACTGGGCCCTGAAGAAGCCAAAGGACATCCCTCCCTGCCCACTGTACTCCTCATTCAGCAGAGCCATACGGTGAGGTTCTGACTTATGAATTCAACATTCAGGGGGGTGTTTTCATGGCCATTTAGAAAACGAGGAAGATTACGTTTTGGTGTAACGGGTTTTTAAAGAACTATATATTTCTGACTATAAGGTGCACCAGATTATAAGGTGCATTAAACCAAACTAAAACATTCTGACAGATTTTTGAGCAACGTGTACCACAAAAAAAATCAGTTCGAGGTCTGTAAGCATAACCAGAATTAATTCATGAAGTGCACCAGATTACAAGGCTCACTGTTGGATTTTGAGGAAAAATTAAAGGATTTTAAGTGTGCCTTATAGTCTGAAAAATACAGTAAATGCTTACCGGTAAATTAAAGGTTAAAAATAAAAAAAATCAGTGATGACTAAAGGTTGTCTCATAAAATAATCAAAGTTATAGAATTAGCAAAGTGATTTTCTACCAGATCCCTTTGGTTCTTTTTTTTTTTTTTATCTATATTATTTGTACAAAGTTGAAAGATTAGACGTGTATTAAATTATCCTGCGTGTCAGTTATCACACAGGTTCTCTGGCTTTCGGGTCTCTGATCCTTGCTTGGGTACAGATGGTCCGAGTTGTCCTCATGTACCTGGATCGTAAACTGATAGGCAAGTTGTGACTCTGACACACTCACATTCTTATTTTGTCCAAAAAAAACAACAACAAAGATTTAAAATAAAATCTTGATGATTTTTGTTATTTTTGCCAGGTTCTCAAAATGCTGCGGCTCGATTCTTGCTTTGCTGCTTCAAGTGCTGCTTCTGGTGCCTGGAACGTTTCATAAAGTTTCTGAACAAAAATGCGTACATTATGGTGGGTTATTCCTGCTGTCTGTTGTAGGAATTACCGTAGTTAGAGATATAAGTTCATTCACCTTGAGCTGTAGTACCCAAACTAACCTTCTTTTCACCAACAGATAGCAATATATGGAAAGAACTTTTGCAAATCTTCCAAGGATGCATTTTCTCTCTTGATGAGGAACATTGTGCGGTATGACCCGTGTTTATTTATCCCCACGTCCACTTAATCACGGTTTATTTGAAACAGTGATAATAAATGTTTTAGTTGTATAAATTTGGTAAAATTTCAGATTTTTGCAGGAAAAAATAATCACATTTGTAAAACAATAATATACATGACCAGAAGATGTATTTTAAAACATAAGAAAACCTCAGTCTTATAGAAATAATGGTAATCTAAAACTCTCTTCAGCCTGTGTCATAGGGAATGACAGTGTCTCTTACATTTTGTCTCCTCCAAAGGGTGGCTGTGTTGGACTGTGTCACATGGTTCCTGTTGTTCATGGGGAAACTGCTCATTGCAGGAGGTGCCGGTATGTTTGTAGCGACGTGTTGTAATCTGCTTCCAATTTTTCGTTCTGTTTTTGCCATTTGAAGATAAATGTTGTTGTAGAAAAGTTGTCTGGTGTAAATTTACTTTTTTGAGTTTATGAGTGCTTTGTTTAAGCATACATCTAATTTCTTCAATTTTATTACTCCGCCAAAATGCTTAAAAAAATGCAAATTATTACTTTCTCCAACCACTAATGCTTTGAAATTTGCTTGAGTACATTCATCCATTTCGTAATCATTTAAATGTGCACAATCATCTTTATCAGGTTGTTGTTGCTTCTTTCAAACCATTTGAAAGGGTAAAACTTGTAAATAAGTATATTTTGTACCTTTTTCCCCCAGGTTTCCTTGCCTCTTACTTCTTCTCCCAAAAACTACCTATTTTTAAAGAAGAGGTGCCAACACTTAATTATATTTGGGTCCCTCTTGTGGTAAGAAGTTTTAAACCATGAGTTTTAATCTGTGAGGAACAGCAGTAGTAGAGAAGATAATCCCATATTCCATTATAGTTCAAGTAGTGACACAAGTATGAAATTTGGCACAGGTACTCTTCAAAACCCTATCCTTCAGAAAAGGGCTTTGGCCACTCACAAAAAGAAATCAAGATTGTGGCAATTTGTCAAGAAGGCAGCCAGTCACTGTCAAGCCTAAGGGTATCTAAGCCTATAATTGCTTCTGAGAGAATTTTTATCATCTTAAAAGCACATTTCATGAAGAATCTTCTTTTTGTTACCATAATAATGTAATCTAATGAGCAAGGCGGCATCCAAAGTGACCACAGCAGAATTGCAATAATTATATATCTGAGGCTATTTGACATAAGGATGACATTTTTGGGTGTTTCTGTGGTTGTAAATTCCAATGAAGCCATTATTACCTTTGTCAGACTAAAATTAGGATGGTGATGTAACTTATATAAGTTTAAAAGAGTGCATGTCTGCATACAACCAGGGCACACTGGTGCCATCACTGCTGTGTAACTCAGCATGGGGTTCTGTGTCAGCTGATGTAGCTTTACTAATAATGTATTGTTAGACTATAAGTTGTAGTATAGTTTATTTCAGTGTCCCAAATGCTTTCCAACAGTCCCATATCAGTTAGCTAGAAAACAGTAGTTGGTAGTTATTAAACAATTAGATAGCCGCACATGAACTGACAGGGTGTGCCAGCACGGGAGAGCCAAGCCAAGGGTAAGTGGGGGCTATATATGAAGTGCTTTATGTACTTACCTAGATGGTGTCCAGATCACATGGGGCTAAATTGGCACTGGATGAATGATCAGACTAGGTATAGGTTCCCAGACTTAGTTGTATCCCCCTAAATGAATGTGTGCATTTGTTTAAGGTGATAAAGGGTAGCCCCTCTGCCTTAAGCACAAAAAAAGGAAATGGCATATGCCAATCCAGTATTGTCCCAACAGGAAAACTAAATGGAGTTTGTGATGTCTGTCAGAATGACAAAAGAGGTGAAGGCTTGACATCACCTCCAAGTCAACATGTCTCAGAACATGATGGTTACACAGTGCAGGCAAGGAGCCTTCCTATGTTCAGTGAAATCCATGAAATGTCATTGATCATCCAGAGTTGTTCCAGCTCTTTGCAGTCAGGCTTGCCCAAATGTCTGCACCAAACTTGGTCATTGTCACAAAGGAGCCTGCTGTCCTCAGCACGGATGAAGCTGGTCTTCAGGGACTGGACAAATGCTTTCATGAGGAAGCTAACAGCTGCATCTTTGTGTATGTCAAATAGGTACTGTATGCTGTAGAACATGGGAGCAAAACCGTCATGGTGAAAGCAAATGACACAGATGTTGTCTTTGCACTCAGTGCCTTCCCCATCCTTCAGAGTTTAGGGCTAGAACAGTTACGGGTGGCATTTGACCAAAGTCTGAGCCTGCACTGGATAACTGTGCATGACCTGGGCCAGGAGAAGGTCAAAGTGTGTTATTCTTTCATGCCTTCACAGGCTGTGACACTGTCAGTCTTTCACAACAAGAAAACTGCCTGGCAAACATGAGACATTTGTCCAGACACCTCTCTTGTCTTCTCTAAACTGAGCCAGTACCCTCTCACAGTGGAGGATGGCGACCTGGAGATCCTGGAAAAGTTTGCCATACTGATGTATGACGGGTCCGGCATTGCTGCCACTATGGACGAGGCCAGGTTTGGCATGTTTGCCAGAAAGCAAAGTCCTTAAGAGGCAACTCCCCCAACCAGAGCAACTCTGCTCCAACACACCAGATGTGCCGCCTACCAGGCTAGTTATGTGTGGGCCCAGGCAATCCAGTGTCAGTCAGAAGCAGAGAACCCTGCTGGCTACAGATGGCAGAAGGTTGGTGAAGAATGGCAGGTCTTCTGGACAGCCAAGTCCCCCATAGCCAGGAGTTACCAACAGCTGGCCAAATGCAGCAGACCAAAAAACCTAGGTCTGGACTTTAGAATGTCTACTCTGCTACACATAATCTGCAATGGACAATGGACCCCAGTGTGACATGACAGCCATCTTCAAAAATAGTCACCTTTTTGAATTTTTGCACAACCTTTTCCTGATAAAGCAGAATCTAAATGAAGCTTTTTACCAAATGTTATGCTTGTGTCACAATCTGAACGAATGCTTCAGTTATCTGCTGCACTACAGTGATGGTGTTTCCGTCATGTGTATGCTGACTTAGAAAGCGGAATGATCTCACAAAATATTTTATTGTGACTCCTTAGTGCACACTTGGCTTTTATTTTTACATTATGTTTGACCATAAATGTACTTTTACTTTTTGTTGAGTTATTTTGTACCTTAATGTGTTTTTCTTGTGGTTTCTTATCAATCTAAATTCAGGTCACTTAGTGTTTATGTTGTTGTCCTAAAAAAGCTATGGATGGCAGTAGCGGGACCTTAAAAGATTTTGCTGACTGAAACATTTTCTTTCTTTCAGACGGTGACAGTTGGATCTTACATGATTGCAAATGGATTTTTCAATGTCTTTGGCACATGTGTGGACACACTCTTCCTGTGTTTTTGTAAGTATGTTTTATGCTCATGTTCAGTACTCATTAAAACTTTCAAAACCACGTAACTCAACGGCTGAATTTCTTTCTCCCTACAAGTTTTGCTTTAAAAAATGCTAATAATTTATTCATTCTTTGTTTCAACCAGTATGTCGTTGCTTTTTTTTTTTTTACCTCTAAAACTTTGCATTGCTTTCTCCTCTTGGCTGTCGTTCCACCTCTGCTCCTCAATCGCTGCTCCGTTTACTCCTGTGCCTGGACCATGGTTTAAGGTGAAGACCTGGAAAGGAATGACGGATCTTCGTCCAGGCCCTACTACGTATCTCCAGGCCTGCACAAGATCCTCCGAAAAGGAGAGGAGCGTGCCAAATCAGGTGCTTCCTCCTGAGTTAGCCGCAGCTGTTTTCCTGAACTTGTGATTTCGACTCCATATCTGCTCTGTGTTTGTGTGGAGGTCTGGATATTTGAGAACAAGTACGCTAGGGCTAAACGACTAAACTGGATGCAACCCATTCTGGTCAAGAATGACCTGAACATGAAGGGACATGCTGTTTCTTAAGGTCCCAAGCAAATGGGACTGGGGAAAAAAGACTTTCTTCCTCTCATGAGCCAACTGAGACACTTGCCTTTTCATCTGCTATGCTTTTTTAATCACATTTCTTTTTTCTTCTCTGTATTCGCTGCCTTATTGAGAGGGCACTCACCAACACACACAAAGGATGCACAAGCTGAGAGAAATGTGAGACAAGGATTTTTACCCAAACATGAGGACCTTAAATTGTACAGATGCCAATAATGGGCTGTGGCCAAAGGGATTACCTTAAAAGACGGTGAACCTCTGGGGGCTTCTTTCTTGTTTTGGTTGCACTTTGGTCTTCTGGTGTAAAATGAGATTCTGTTTTCACTCTCAAGGAGAAGAACCACGTGATTTATTTCCTCTGTGTAGCATGGTTACTTAGCTGGCTGTCAATGTTTCCTATTAGTTTTTAAAGGTTGCTTCAACCCACCTTCATTTTATTTTGCTCATCGATGTACTGTAACCCAAACAGAGACTCCGTGGGAGGTCAAGACTACAGTATTCATTTTATTATTACTGGAACTCTGAACAGAACCTGAGCATTTTCAGGAAATCTAAATGCAGCCACTAGTTTATGTGCCTAGATGTGGAAAAAAAAAGGAATAAAATGTTCCTCCTACTCTGTGATTTTAGACCTACGGTAATACCAAGAACCTTTGCTGTAATGTTTCTAAAAGGATTTTAAAGCCATTTTTGGTACATTTTTTATTTAAATCTTGGTTGCTTCGGATGTTGTGCTGTTTTAATACTCAAATATGATACACACGTCTGTCTGGAGGTGAACTGGTGTTCTTTTTGTACAGGGGATTTTTTTTATGTGTGAACCCAAGAACAATGTGAATATTTGTTTTTAAATAAACATAAATGGTTCAAATATTGACTGGAGCATTTGAAGACATTTTCAAAAAATTTATTTCAAAAAATGTATTTCATTTTGGAAGTACGTACAGTAGTCAATGCCTTTTATGTATTGTGTAATACTTAAAGTACTACAATACTTTAAGTAATACTTAAAACAAAATGTAATCCTTATACTGCAGTTGTGAACAGGAAGGGCATCCGGTGTAAACATTAGACAAATCTTTCATGCAGCTTTTCTCACGTAATTCCAGGTGTTGGATAGTCTTAAGGGAATAGTTTATGTGCTGAAAGGTATACATACACCAAATGATTCTAAATACAGGTAGTCCTCGACTTACGACGGAGATCCGTTCCTACGCTGCGTCGTAAACCGAATTTCGACGTAAGT
>JARVJN010001057.1:27473681-27486421 GCA_031763805.1 Argolebias nigripinnis
TAGCCTCGCTCTGATACCTCCGCGCTTACCCCGCTTCTGCTTTCTGTCACGCCGCTTGTGGCGCTTCCACAGCGGGCGCTTCCACGGCGGGCGCGATGAAGGGAGGCTCGGGGCTGGCTTTCGCTTTCTGTCACGCCGCTTGTGGCGCTTCCACGGCGGGCGCGATGAAGGGAGGCTCGGGGCTGGCTTCCAGAGCAGGTCGCACTCACGAAGCTCATGTAGCTTCTGCTGGAGTTCGCTGTTTATTCCCAAATGAGCGGTTTTTTCGACATCAAGCAGAAAATCACGGCTATACCTGCGTTCTTGAGCACGTAAACATGACGAAGACGTGTCGGCACATCGCGGCATGCAGGACAAAAAAGACGAAAACACAGTGTTGTTGGGAGAGAGAGAAGCCTCAACGCTTGCGAGCGCCGCCATCTTGGAACATATGTATGTGTACATGTACACATACATACATACTCATACATAAGTGTCCGGGGTGCCGCAGATTTACAAGGCTCTACTTTTACTGTACGGGGAGGAGTTGAACATTCTGATGTCTTGAGGGACAAAGGACTTCCTGAATCTTTCCATGGAGCAGGGCTGGGACAGCATTCTACCATTGACAGAGCTCCTCTGCTTCATGATGGTGCCGTGCAGAGGATGGTCAGCATTATCCATGATGATTAGTAGCTTACTGAGGGTCCTTTTCTCCTTTATTATGGTGGATTGGTTAACAGAATAAGAAAAATTTCGAAGGCTTCATTTTGAAAACCTTTAATCAGGATTAAAATCAGAATGTATTTTTTTATTTATATTTTTGACTTTTGAAGCAACATAAATTGGGAAAATAAATAAAAACTTGCTTCAGAACCAGCACGAGTTTTGTTTGAACATTGCGAGTTACAGACTGTAATACCAGAAGACAGAAATGTTTGGAACTAGATTTACGGTGGAAAGATTTTACTGAGTGGACCTGGAAGCTGGGCTGTAAAGTTACCTCACACTTTAGATGACTGGCTTTAAAAACATATCTTCCCATATTTAATAACTGTTTCAATTTCTTATGCAACTTTCTGAAAATTTTCCAAGTACTATGACTGTTTTGTGGTTTAAACACGTTCTCAAGTACCCAAGTTTGGATTGACAGTGAAAATGTGCTGTTCTTTTAGACTTGATGAGAACAACCTGCAGTTTATTTCATTCACGTTATTGTGGTTAAAAAAAAATCAACACTGAGAATGTTGAACTTTGACACAAATCAACTGCGAACATGCAATCTTCATCTCTTTTTTCCAGTTCAATCATCCTTCAGGCTTATGTAACAGAGAGCTCAGACTGTTAGGTCATTAAATCTGAGATCATAAAAAAGAAGAAAAAAAAATCTGTTCATCACTTGCATGCTGCTGTATTCTGAACAGAGGGTCCTTTCAGGCTGTGAGAGTACAGAAGTTTGTCTTTGATTACTTGAGAAGGTAATTATGGTTGTGCAGTGGAGAGAGAAACAGGTGAGAGACAGAAGCTCCTTAAGGTTCGGCCATTTCCATTTTCTGCTTGACGGAAGATGCCAGAAATTAGAATAACCAGGACTGGAGAAACGGACGGAGTTAATGATCAGTAGACTTAATAGTTATACACACTGTTTGTATTTTATGTGGAAGAACATGGGACTTTTAGACTGACAGGTTACCTCAGTTTTATCAGGGTGTTTTTAAATCATGTGCCCTGTTTAAACTAAATCCTTCACAGAGGTACAATTCTCTGCATTGGCTTTTGGAGGAGCCTTTAGTTTATGGGTCCAGGCTGGATGTGTCTTGCAGCGCAGTACCGGGACTGACTGAAGTGCTGTGTAGATCCAAGACGACCTCACTGAAACAACTGGTGGAGGCAGCTGGACCGGACCTTTCCAACACCCAAGCCGTGGTGTCCACGCTGGGGTCCAGTCAGCCAGAGTTGCACAGCGCTTCCTAGACTTGGTGAAGGGGAACCTGTCAACCAAAGAGAAGCATCTTCTCCGTCTTCACTTTGCAGGACAGAAGCCACCAGAGTCAACAGACCCATTCCCTGATCTGATCCTGGCTTCAAAAAAGATAGTGGTCCTCTGCTATCCAGCGCTACACCACAGCTGAGCTTACACAGTACAGGCCCAAAGACTCTGTATAAAACCTGTGTCAAGGTCATGAACAAAACAACCCTGCAGAACAGAACCGTCAGCGTGTGGGCTGACAGACTGGGAGGACAAACCCCACGGTGGAGAACCCTCTACAAGCTTCCTAAAAAGAAGCGGACTGGTGATCTCCAGTGGAGGATCCTACATGGTGCCATCGCTACCAACTCTTTTTTGTCTATCATCAGTCTGGGATTTTTAAATGAGTGTCCTTTCTGTGGTCTGTCCGAGAGCGTTTTCCATGTTTTTGTCGATTGTATGAGACTAAAACCTTTTTTTGGCTTATTGATGAGTGTTTTTAGCCTTTTTGTTGTTGTTTTTACTGATTCTGTTTTCATTTATGGGTTCCATTTTAATAGAGCCAGCAAACCAAAGGGCCAGCTTTTGAACTTTTTAATTGCTGAAGCCAAAATGGCTATCTATTTGTCTCGCAGGGACAGGCTGCAGGCCGGACCCCAGCTTGATGCTGTGGCCCTGTAGAGGTGTAACGTCAAAGCCAGGCTGTGGCTGGAGTTCTGCTTCCACTGAGCCACCGGGGATATAAAGCCCTTTTTGAAGACATGGGGCTTCAACGGGCTGTTGTGTACTGTCTCTGCTCAGGGTGAACTGCAGTACAACATACACCTTCTTTAAGTGACTTTCACGCTGTGAACTGATGACGTGTCTTTAACTTTGTGTTTTGTTGTTGTGTTTACTAATTGTAAATAAACGTTTTGTTAAAAATCACAACAAAAAAAATCTCTATTCTCCTTCTTTTACAGTCAGTCAGTGAGAACAGCCTGCTCATAGTAGATTTTCACATGTTCTATTACTTGAAGGTTTATTTCACTGAATTCCTTGGACTGTTTAGGGCCTTGGAAATCCTTTTATATCTATTCTGACTTGTACTTTTCAATAATCCTTTCTCTGAGTTGAGTTAGGAGCCAAATTTATATCGGCCATGATTAATTGATGACAGCAATAAAAGTGTAAAACATCCAACAGGGTGGATACTTTTTTATAGGCACTGTAATTTGTCGTGTGTGTGTATATTTACTCTGCAGCAATGCGCTGGTGTTCCTGGATCAGCCTTTGGTTCTCCTCCCTCAGTTTTTGGTTTGTCACGTGCAGAGTGTTTCCTCGTTGTAAAATGTGAATAAGCACCTCCCTCACTGCCTCCGCCGGATTTGTGACAGCCATCAGAAGGACGCAACCCAACCTGAACTGTTGAAGACATAAAAATATATACAGTATATTATTTATTTGTCTTTTTGAGCCAGATGTCCCAAATATTATAAATTTGTTATTGTTGTTTGTTAGGGCAGTTACTAATACCACCATTCTGCACAAAATTCTAGATGTTCTTGTTGTTTGTGAACAATTTATTACAATTTCAGAACGACAACCAAAAACTGTCAACGTATTTTTTGACTTGCAATCCTTAAAAGTCTTGTATTGACTGACAAAATTATTGTAGTTATTTATAATAGACCCACGACCCAAAAAGGAAGAAGCGTGTAAAAGATTACGGATAAATGGATGGATTTATAACAGAAAAATATAATCACTCTTATACACAGACGGAAATAAAGCTAAGCACCCAGAAGAAATTGTGTCCACATACAGACCAGCAAGGGTTAAGTGAATTCATTTGCAAAGAGTTGTCTCAACTAGAACAGGCACCAGACGGCATTAGTGGCCATCTCATGAGCCATATGAAAGTTGATGTCATGAGTAATAGTTGCCAAAGCATCCAACATTCAGTCATAACAATGAGTGAAGGTCATTAGACAGAGAAAGACTTGTATATACATTGGACTCTGTTACCAGAACATTGTGGATTTGAATGAGGCTTGGGGATCCTGTCAAAGTAGTAGCCCAGCATGTAGGGCTTACAAATGTCACATTTGCTCAATGCTGGAGCTAATGGATGCATGAAGACACCTGCACACATCATGAAGGTTCTGATTATAACACCAAAGTGACTGATGTCTTGTGTGCCAAGCATTACACAACTCCAGGACATCAGAGTATGACATCCAGAACTAAATAATTGACCTGTGAATGTCATGGAGTGGCCAAGCCAGAGTCCAGACTTGAATACGATTGAACATCTCTGCAGATATCTGGAAAAGGTTATGCACAGATGTCTCCCATCAGATCTGATGGATCTTCAAATTGCTGCCAAAGGTGGATCGAAAAAGTATTAAGCAAATGCTGTGAATACTTCCATACTGTATGTGATTTCTTAGTTTTCTATTTTTAATATACATTTGCTAAAAATTTAACTAATCTGTTTGAACTTATTTTGTTTTTGAAAAAAGGGGCAGATAAAAAAAGATTTCTTCTTCTTTCTGCCACCTTTCATTTTATGCATTCTTTCATATACTATGAGATATGGTTTTATTTTCTTTATCTTTTGGGTTTTAATGTAAAATGAATGAAAAAAAAAACGATTTAGGGGCTTTTAGAATCTATTCTAAATTGTCAGGACTAAGAATCTAGATTCGTTAAAAAATCTATTTTTTTCCTGCACCCCTACAGCATACCCCTTAAGAAAGGAAAACAAGTCAAGCTCATCAAAACAACATCCGCTTATATTTAAGATATGAACTAACTGTACAGTCTGATTCTAGTCACCTGCAATTGTTCTTTTGCGTTTGTCCTTCTCATTCGTACTAATCAAGTACGACAAGAAGTGCTGTGGTTTTAATTAGACTTTAACGTGAAACTGAAAACGTCCTGTTATATTTATGTGCTTGCAGGTAACGACCAGTTGAAGAAAAAGGCCCTTGAAGCAGGAAAGGGACGGGACAGTTGGCCCTTGAAAGGACAAAATGTAAAGATTCGTCTTAAAACGCACTTGATGGATGGTACGCTTGTCGAGGAGCAACAGGATCTGTGTTTCACTCTGGGAGACGGTGATGTTATTCAGGTACAAAACTTTCTCTGTTAGAAGTTGTGTTGTTTGTCTTCTTGTTGTTTTCTCTATAAAACCTGTCTTTTCACATGTCATCAGTATAACTTAGTACAACTTGTCTCCATGTAGGCACTTGACTTGACCGTGCAGCTCATGGAAATGGGAGAGAAGGCACTCATTCATACCGATTCTAAATATGCATATGGTGCACGGGGAAGGTAGGAAGATGTTTTAAATTGCTTTAAAGCCATCGACTTGTTCAATAGGTTTTGTGTCTTTTAACAACTTTAAAAACCACTTCTTGTTTGGAGTGTGAGTTCCACAGCAGCATCAAATCATTCTTAGTCTATATTTGAGTACCGGTACTGCCAAGAGTGGATTTAAGGATATGTTGACTTACGTTTTTAAACCACATTGCTCAAAAGGAGACAAATACATTTAAAACTAAAACAACTGAAGGCACTGCTTCTCACTAACGATTTAATCAAATGAGAAACTGTTTTCTTGCACTTCAATGCTCCCAAAAATTCAGAGTACCGGTACACTAGGATCACAGGATGGACATTTTCTGGTAAAATCAATGTTTTTGTGTGTGGCTGTTGACAGATAAATGCAAGTAAACAATAAATAGGCCTAAATAAATAAGCAGTGTGGTAATTAAGGGCTGTTACGGTAATCAATTTGTCAGTTTTTTTTTTTTTACACAAATAGGATATTTTCACAAACTATTACTGACTAAACAGCCTCTGTTGTCTCGGCAGATTGCACATGGACACGTTACAGATTTTAAAGGCCAAAGTTGTGCAGCTATGTCAAGCATTATCAGTTGAAACTGCAAAATAGAAAATGTCAGGCAGTGTTGAGCTTAGTTTACAGCATGAAATGACAAGAGAGAGACTTTTACAGAGTCTTAATAGTCATTTGTTGGATCGTGTAAAAGAAATCTGATTTTGTTCCCAAAGAAAAAGCAAAGCTTAAAGTTTAATTTTGCATAATTGAATTCTGGAGAATCGGATGGTTATAAAATTTAACTAACTTTGAAAGAAAAAAAAAGAAAAAAAATTTAGCTTTACTTTCTTTGCTGAAACATAAAATATTAATTTGTTTATGCAAATGCGTTTTTGTGTCCTTACATCTATTGTTGCATATCTTTCTCCTGCTAGTGTTGACCCTGAGGTACCTCCAAATGCTGCATTGTCTTTAGAAGTGGAACTGCTGGAGGCGACAGACGCACCAGACCTGGAGCTGCTGTCCCCGCCTGAGAGAATAGCCCTGGCCATTAGTAAGAGAGAGAGGGGCAATGTGCATTATCAGCGTGGGGATTATGCATTTGCTGTCAACTCGTATAGCATTGCCCTGCAGATAACAGACTCTAGCTCCAAAGGTGAGAATCGCATTAAAGAATCAGGTGTGAGTGGAGTGAGTGAGTGTCTAGTAGTTTACCTTGTTTTATATGGCACCTTGATTTATTGATTTGTAACACTACTTTTATTTTAGTTGTATTTACTGTGGTTTATCGTTTGTACTTTATATGTTGTCTGTCTAAAACAAGTCTCTCTTGTAAATGAGTCGTCGTGACTCAGTGAGACTAACAAAGGTTGAATGAATGAACAAGTTATTCTATCTTTCTGCTTGTTAATACTCGGTCTGATTATGTGATAATGTATGGAAAAGGATATGAAAAGCATTTCTGATATAAACAAGTCACAGTTGGGTTCTTTTTATTTGTTTTGTTTTGGGGAGCAGTCGACATTAGCCCTGAGGAGGAGACTGAGCTGTTGGATGTTAAAGTCAAGTGTCTAAACAACATGGCTGCTTCTCAGCTGAAGCTGGACCACTGCGATGCAGCTCTCAAGTCCTGTGTCTCAGTGCTTGCACACGAACCAGACAACATTAAAGCACTTTTTCGCATGGGCAAGGTACGGCTGCTCTCGTTCTTTCTGGAGTTTTGTTATTTTTTGTTGTTGTTGGATGTTTGGTTTCCTAGTTAAGTTCTGTGTTTTTGCTTTAGGTGCTGGCTTTGCAGGGTGAATACACAGAAGCCATTCAAACCTTACGGAAGGCTCTAAAGCTGGAACCAAGCAACAAGGTATTTTTGGCCTCATCTTGTTCATATTTGGTCAAATGCATCTTCTAATGTATGGACGTGAATGTCCCCTCCTTTGGCCAGTAGATGGTGCTGTTGGGTAAAATATAAAGCGGTTTGCAGCTGAAGGTCAGTTGTACTGCTGCTGATTCATCATTTCAGAGGATCTGTTTTCAAGTTGTTGCTGTAAATAGGTTCACCCTGCACCCCGGCCGTATCTAATGCCTAGCCACTGTTTCTGTTCTCCTGCTCATGCAGCCGGGTGTATATATGGTTCTGTGGCTATACAAGGCCACTCGTCAGTGCATATTCTAGTGTGTGGGCTTTTTGGATCAGCTGCAGCATGGTGCTTGTGCCCAAACCTCCTCACTTCAGTCCTACACCAATCTGTCGAAGAGCACATAGGATTTTTACAATGTTTTAGCCAAACACAACAGTGTAATATAAAGTATTATTACACTTTGTAAAGCTACTTCATCACTTAAATCGTTGACTTGTTTATACCCAGGAGCCCAAAGCTTGAAACTGTAATGGTGCGCCATCCTGACCAGGTCTCCCCTGAAAAACAGATTCCCTTAATTAATAATATACAATAATATATACCCAAAAACAAACAAAGATTAAAAAACAAAACATTTGGACTTCTATTCTGTAGCCTCTCCAGTTTTTTTAAACCTTTTTTTGTATTTAACATGTCCTGGATGACGGAGGATTTTCACCAGCATGTGCACAAACAACTACAGGTAGTCCTCGACTTACGACGGAGATCCGTTCCTGCGCGGCAGCGTAAACCGAATTTCGACGCAAGTCGAAATATACGTAAATACTGCACCATATACAAGTACAGTACAGTATTACCAAGCACTTAGCCTATCCTAACACAGTACCCTATATAATTATCAAAACACACATACATTTGGGAGCCATAATGAAGGAAAAAAAGAGTTATGGCCTACGTCCTCCGTCCATCGGCCGTATTCTCCATTCGTTTACGACGTAAAATCGCGTTCACAGTACAGTTTTGTTTTGTTTTTTGAATGTCCACAGGATCAGACTTAGTTTTTGTAGAGTACAGTACAGCATTCCTCCGCCGCTACGTTTACTACGTAAAACCGGAAACTGCATAACTCGGCTTTTCAAAATAAAATGTCACATTATTATTATTATTTTTTTTTTTTATGGGAGATGCGCTGTAACCACGAAACGTCGTAACTCGAGACCATCATAACCCGAGGACTACCTGCACTTTGCTTGACAAAGGTGCATATACTAATAATCACCTTTTGTATTTGAGTTGCTGAATGAACTAGCTGGGTTGTACTTCCTGTGGCTTCACTGCATCGCAGGTTTTTTAAACCCGTTTTTTGATATTGCGTTTATTTTATATGCTGTGCAGTAATGTACATTCATCTCCTCGTCATCATCGCCAAAGTGTTTAAGAGCATACGAAGTGTTTATAAGAGAGTGGGAAAGACTTATAGGAGTGTGGGAAGGGCTTATAAAGCCTTAACATTTATTTAAATAATAAAATACCTATTAACGCCACTACTCCGCAGATTTTCACCTAACGTGGAGGTCTCTGGAACGTAACCCCCACGATATGTGAGGGTTGACTGTAAGCACCTTTTATTGTTCTTACCTTCCAGACTTTTTATCAAACAAGTTTCTAGAGTCAGTAGATTATAAAAAATATGTTTTTGTATCTGTTTAATTATGCATGTTTAAGATGGTTGCTCTCTTTTATCTGCTCTGGTAATGATGTTTTTAATCAATAACAGGACTTTGACAGATGCAGAGCGACTCTGTTGCTGTCTCCTCTGTGCGCTGACAGACTGCATTTGGCCTCTATTTTTACTGCAGTCTTAGCTTGTCACTCCTCCTCTCTTTCACACTTAAATAGACTAGAAAATAACCATTTGTCTGGTTTGTTTGATTTTTTTTATGAATGGCAGACTTTACATCTCCAGTTCAGATAGCCTTTGACTGTTTTTGCACCTGTATTTGGATAAACAGATTCTGGTTGGGGCAGGATGCTGCGTGTTTGTCTAACCCACTTTATCTTCTCCCCTCTGGGACAAGTCATTGTAACATTTCTGGTGGGTAGGTAATTGTACAATACCAGTGACAACTTTCACAAGGCGCATTAGTCAAACATTATGCTGTCTATGTATCATTTTAGTTTGTTAAAAAATAAAAATTAAAACAGAACAGAGATCCGTATGCAAACACTAAATCAGTCTTTCAGGTCTGAACTGGCAGATTTTTTACTCAAATTGGTATTTTAGTATTAGATGAGCAAGTTTTTTGACTTGTAAACAATAGCCCTCGGTCTTTTTGAAGTACTTCTAGCAAGTATAAATACTTTAGTTTCATGTATTGATTTGCTTAGTCACCAGCTTTAAGAAGTGACTCACATCAGAGTCTGTGCTGCAACGATAATCGAGTCCAGATCCTGGAAAAATTGTAGATATTTGGGCTAAACAGCACAATTGTTTTAGGATTGAAGATGGTTGTTTCTTGGAAGATGAACAGAGTAATAAATATTTTTCTAGTGTAGATAATCTTATTTCCCTTGACTCAAGTTAATATGAGGGCGTTATCATCTTAGCACATTATTGGGTTGTTTGTTACACGGCAGCAGGACTTTGTTTACCGCATATCAGGACAACCATATTGATTGACACACAGGTTTGTGACGTTTGACCTGCAGTTTTTATTTGTCTTGTCTCTCCTGCACAGACAATTCACGCAGAGCTCTCCAAGTTGGTGAAGAAGCACTCCGAGCAGAAGGGAGCAGAGCAGGCGATGTATAAGAAGATGCTGGGCAACCCTTCTAGCAGGAGCAGCACGCAGAAACCTCAGGCCAAGTTTACATGGGTGAGAAAGCCTTAAAGAAAGAAAGGCAACATGTTACATGTAATGTTAGACTAGTTGAGGTAAATGCGTTTTTGATTGTGTCATGTTTTTAATCCACTCAACGCTCAGTCCTTTTGTTCATTTTCTCTGCTACAGGGTCTCAGCTGGAAGTGGCTCTTTGGTGCCACTGCGGTAGCCATTGGTGGTGTGGCTCTCTCTGTTGTCATAGCTGCCAGAAATTAAAGTTGCGATGACTCGACGAGTCAGATGCAGTGAAAGAGTCAGCTAACACTGAAGAACATCTGGCAACGCCTTCTGATCTGTGGTCAAAGGAGGTGGAAATGTCAGGTGGTCAATCGCTTCTTCGCTGTCACTCTCCTTTCTCTACTATGTTTGAGAATTATACGTGACAAATAACAAATGGTAATATTAGAATACGGGAAATCAATTTCCAGCCTTTTAGCCGTAGGTCTATGCACATCCATCACATTGCCAGACACTGTTTTCATTTACTTTTGTGGTTTTGTTGTCGAAAGCTGATTATTTGAAATGGAAATACTAAATGAGAACAGATTCGGACCCAAAACATTTAACAATCTTTTTTTTTTTTTTTTTCATAAATACAACAAATGGCTTTACGCTATGGTTCTTTAGTGTTGGGATAGTTTTAAATCGTTAGATTTTGTTTGTTAGATAATATTTATTATCCGAGATGTGATTTTTATTTGTTATGGTTCAGAAGCTCCAGAAGATGCAAGCTATTTGTGTGTGTGCTAGCTCTCCCAACATTTTTTACACACTTTGCTCATACATACTCTGACCAAAGTAAAAGAAACCTGTACAAAGCAGTGCGATAAATCAGTCCTAGATTTAGTTAGTAGCTTTTTTTCTCCAGAAATATTAGAATATTACATTGAAGATAGTTGTAAAGAAAAAGTTTAACGCTTACCGATTTGTTTTAGTTGAATAAAACAAACTATATTCATATTAGATATCATGGAATTGAATGAACACCTCTGTGGCATCAAACATGTCACTGACGGACGTAGATTACAATTTACTGCAGAGAGATTTCTTCATACCCGTGTATGCACAACAAATACAGCTCTGGAGTGGAGATGAAAGACTTTAATTTGATTTCAGTGATTTATATGTTATTTTTGATGATTAAGACCAAATGTTGAGCGATGTACTTGACTATAACATAAGTTTGCATGGGAAGTTGAACTAAAAATTGTTATGTACTGCTTCTGCTCATTCCAAAACATAAATGTGACCATACCAAACATGTGGCTTCCTCAGAGTATAGACCGATGGAGCCAAAAGTTGTGTAATCTATAAATATTTCCTTACAAACCGGTTGATTGGAAAATTTCTTGACATTCCCTGCATTTGTTCAGTTTGAATTCATCACAAATAAATATCTTTAAAAAATGCAGTGTCTGTTATGTAATGTCAAGTTGTTGAATGTTGCAAATTAAACATGCTGTTTTGTGTTTAGCAGGGATTAACCCTCTGTTGCCCTTTTGTCCAAAGGACCCATTAAGTCTTGATACTGAAGCTGGTCAATCAGTTATTTCTGCTGTGACAGGAACATGTTTTGCTGAGAGGCTGTCAACTACCTCGTGTGATTGTTTACTTACGGAAAAAGTCAGAGTGACTGAAATTAAGTCAACAGTGGCAACTTCCATGAAAGGGCAATTTGGGATTGACAAGTCTGAATTTTTATTTATTTATTGGTATGTATTTACTCTCATACTTGTTGAGTGAAGTATATACTGTAGATAAAAGTGCTTTGTTTACATTGTGTGTACCTGAATTTCATGTTTGGAAAACAACTGGAATTCATTCAGACTGCACTATTTTGATATAGATCAAGGTAACCTTTTTCATATTTTATTTCAATGAGTTCATTTCTTGGCCATAAGTGCCTTTAAGAAAAAAAATATTGGCATATTTTTATTTAAAGCTATTCCTAACCTCAAATATTTAAGTCCTCCAGAGAAGTACCGTACAGTATATGAAACGTGCTCCAAAGATCTGCTTCTTTTGACCATAACAAAATGCTGAGAAAACAAACAAAACAAAAAAATTAGATTTAACATCAAAGTTCATGCTCCAGGTAAAAAATCCAACAGTTAAGTCAGGTCCTCTGGACAGTTTCTTTTTTCATCCAAGGGACTTCATCAGTCTGAGGAGCCACAACAAACTCAGTTCTATAAGTAGCATACATAGTTGGCCAGTCTTATCTACTGGTGTATCAAACTGGTTGGCCTACTATGCGAGTACCGTAAGCCACTTATGGGATTGAGTTTGCTGTGGCTCCTCAGACTGATGAAATCCTTTGGATGAAGGAGGAAACGTTTCAACGACAATAAAAATAATAATACATCCAGAGGGCCTGACTAAATATTGATGAATTTTTTTACCTGGGTTATTGAGCATGAACTTTGAACCACTTTGGCTATGGCTGCCTCAGAGGGGTTGACAGTGGAGAGGGTGGACTCCAGAAACTACCATATCACCATAAAACTGGTTGGCCCACTAGTGAGCCACTTATGGGACTGAGTTTGTTGTGGCTCCTCGGACTGCTGAAGTCCTTTGAATTCATTCATTCAAACTTTAGGCAGGTTAATCTCATTGAGCCTCGAGGACTCATTTACAAGAGAGACATGTCTACAAACTAAAGAATGATGACAACAGCAACAGTAGAATTTCCTTAAACAATCAACAATAGACAAACATAAGAG
>JARVJN010001057.1:27677214-27690730 GCA_031763805.1 Argolebias nigripinnis
CTTTTAATCCTAGCTCTATACGAATTTATTTGTACAAAAATGCTGTCAAACTATCATTTATGACTACGCCTACAAACTCATCATGTCAGTGGGTGTTGGCAACAATGACTCACCTTCCCTCAGCATCTCAGTGGATGCTGTGCTGGCCACAATGACCCACCTGCCCTCTGTGTCTCAGTGGGTGTCAACTGGGACGTTCCACCTGTTCCCAGTGTCTCAGTGGGTGTCAGCTAGGACGTTCCACCTGTTCCCAGTGTCTCAGTGGGTGTCATCTGTGACAACCCACCTGCTCCCAGTATTTCTCCTATGTTGCCAGCTCTTCCTCCTTTGCCTCTGGCAGTGCCTGTTCAGTCAGGTGAGGCTAAACCTACTGAGGACCTGCCTCAACCGATGAAGCGGCAGAGACTTGATGAGGCTGAACCTCCCGAGGACCTATCTCAGTCGACAAAGCAACAGAAACTTGACAACAACCCACCTCCACATCTCCCAGTGTGACTTAACTATGAGGGTTCCATGCCTTCAGAGGGTTCCACACCTTGTGAGGGTTCCAGGCTACCTCATGAGGATTTAATGCCTCCCGAGGTCTCCGCACCTCATGAGGGTTCCATGTCTTGTGACGGTTCCACGCATCACGAGGATTCCCTACCTCCCAAGGATTCCATGCCTCGTGAGAGTTCCACGCCTCCTGTGAGTTCCATGCCTCCTGTGAGATCCACACTGCCTCCTGTGGGTTCCACCCCACCTCATGAGGGTTCCTCGACTTGTGAGTTTTTCACACCTTGTTAGGGTTCCACTCTTTGTGAGGGTTATTTCAACCTTTATTTATACAGGCTTATCCCATTGAGCCTCACGGTTCCACACCTTCATAGGATTCCACGCCTCATAAGGGCTCCATACTTCATGAGGGTTCCACACTTCCCAAAGTGGCTGAGGCCCCTGATGTGCCTAAGTCCCTGATGTGCCTAAGTCCCCTTAAATGGCTAAGTCCCCTGAAGTTGCTACTCCCCCTCCTACCTCTGAGGTCTTGATGGTGGCTGTACTTCCTGGGGTCTCAATGGCAACAGCAGCCTCCCTGGTCTCAATGACAGAAGCAGCCTCCCTGGTCTCAATGACAGCTGCAGCCTCCCTGGTCTCAATGACAGCAGCAGCCTCCCTGGTTTCAATGACAGCTGCAGCCTCCCTGGTCTCAATGACAGCAGCAGCCTCCCTGGTCTCAATGACAGCTGCAGCCTCCCTGGTCTCAATGACAGCTTGTTCGAGTACCTGCTGCAGATCTGCTGATTCCAGTACCTGCTGCAGGTCTGCTGGTTCCTGCACCTGCTGCAGAGCCCCTGGTTCCTCTGCCTCTCCTCCCCCATGCTGGATGGCTGACTGTGTCTTTCACAGTGTCTATCATGATGTTGGACGGTCTCCTGGCAGCCCACCCAAACTGGTGCCACATGTTGGACGGTCTCCCAGCTGCCCACCCGAACTGAAGCCACGTGTTGGGCGTCTCCCGGCTGCCCACCCGAACTGATGCCACATGTGGAATGGTCTCCCGGCTGCCTGCCGGAGCTTCTCCTTAGTGATGGATGATCCTGATCATCTACCTGAATGCTTTATTGCTTACCTTTCTTGTGTCTAGTTCCCAGGGTCCATCCTGTCATTTTTTTCCCTTGTGTTCCCCATGTGCCCCCCATCCTCATGGTTCCCCCCACCCACCCGAGTTTGGGTTGTATGTTTTGGGATGTCAGGGGATGTCCTGGGGGAGGGGGGTACTGTGAGGATAGTGCCCTCTTGTGGTGTGTCTTGGTCCTGCTCATGTCTCGTTAGTATTTCTGTATTTAAGTCTGTGTCTGAGTGTTTCTCATTGTCTGGGCATTGTTTGATGTCTTGTTTGGCTCCTCGTGTTTCTCTGTCTTTCCTGGATAAGTGAGTTTTGCTGCCACAACAGCTCTTTTGCTTATTTAATTAAAGTATTTCCATTTTAGCTCCTGGGTGTCCGAGTCATTCCTGCATTTGGGTGCAACTACCACACCAGAATGTGACATTGACATTCAGGTGGAGAGCAGTGATTTCCTTTGAGGAATGCTGCTTTCATTAAACCCCTTTTCTATGTTTAATTATATTTTAGAATAGGTCTAATGTGTTTGTTAAAATTTCAATCAAAACTAAAGAGCCAAAAATATTGATGTTGAAAGAGGGGGAAAAAATCACAATTTCTGTTTAAAACTAATGCTTTGGTAAACGAGTGCAGAAACAAATAGAGATCATTTATGCTTCTCAAAATGTATCGCTACTTATTTGAATCATTTTAATTGCTAATTTGTGGTCTTTAGATAATTTATTTAACATCAACATATTAGTTTAATTTTGCCATAAATGTTTTTTCCCATTTTACCATCTACCAGTTCTCCCAAGGGAAACTAAAGTGGATGGAATATTTGGAAGTGGAAATCTTCCACAGGACTTGAACGCAGCATGGAGCATCCTAAGAGAGAGAGATGGGGAGAGGGAGAGGAAGCTCCAATGAAGAGCAGTCGGATCTTCTTTCAAACAGACCACGCTCCACGTCCCTCACACACTCACCACATGCAAGCCGATAACCCAAACAGCATCAACCCTCACCGCCGCCGCGGGTGGCAGCTCTCACCGCCTCCCCCCAACACAAAGCAAGGAGACAGCTGTCGAAAGAGGAGCTCCTGCTGCCTTCTCTGCACAAGACAGACACCAGAGAGTGGAGAACTGGGGACCTCGTTTCAGAAACGGTGGATCAACGTAGATAGAAAGAAGTAGTGAGAGCACTCCAGTCCAGCTGCTGCTGCTGGAGGAAGAGGAGGAGGAGGGAGGAAGCTGCGTTCGGATGGAGGAGAGGAGCAACACAACCAGAGGAAACGGCCACAAGTAAGCAGAGCGCCTGCAGGCTTGATGCACAGACAGCACAGTGCGAGTTCAAGTCCTGGGTGAGTCCATTTTCCCTCTTGTAAGCAAAAAGTGCACGTGGTGATGATCTTTTTTGCTCCTTTTTGTGAATTATACCTTCCACCCACCTAACTATAGGAGATCCAGCCCGTGCAGGGACACCAGCTCAGCTGCTCCTCGCCCCGTTATGGTGCAGTCCCGACTCATCGATTTCCTCCTTAACCCTGATGGACACCAGCTCTCCTTATCTGTGCTTTTTAATTCTCATGGCTGATAGAGTATGGGCTTCTGCAGACATTCTGTTCATACGTGTGCGTTTGAGCCTTTGGTGAGCAGGTTTCAATTAGGATTTAATGATGTAAACGCTTGGTGGGAGAGATAAGGCAGCAGTTGATTGATCCCTGCAGTTATTTCAGTGGGACCACATGGCGTTTCTCAACCTTTGCTCAGACCTCCACTGGTTCCTGATTGTATCAGCGTGCATGCTCAGTTTTCATTGCAGCATCCATGGACTCTGATGATTAACCTAAAGTAGGCTTTAATTTCATGCCTTGTTTGTCATAGACCTGACACTGCACTCAAAACAAGGCATGTATAACTCAAGACACAACTTTTTGTTATATAAGCACAACATTTTAATTATTTAGTGGCTTTTTCTTGGTGCATACAAAGTAGACAAAAAAGGTCTAACAAATGCACCAGAAAACTGCTGCCTCAATGTTTTAGTACCCAGACTTTTACAGCTCTGTACATATCAGCCACTGGTCTTCTCAAAGGTTTCTGCAGTGCACTATGACTGCATTCTTGCCATGTTAAAATATGCTCATTAATTAAAACGATCAAAGGAAACAATATCTGCACATTTTATTTCTCACATTAGCAAAATCTGAAGTGACTGAAAATGTAGATGTTCATAGAAAAGCCATTTGGGATGCAGTTAAAAAACTGATACAGTAAAACTTACAGATTTAATAGAAGTTTAGCAAAAGCTGAGCTGGATTAAATGCTGAGCTTTGTATTTATGGCGCTCTGCCATCCTGCGTGATCCCTAATATTTATTTTTGACAGCTGTCTTGATCTTTGTCCTTTCTTTTATGCTTAGTGACAGATTTGCTACATGTCAATTGCTTGTCCAGTTTCACTACATTTGTTTACCTACAATGGCCAGCCTAACGTAAGTCTGACATGACTGACATGGTTTTTGACAGGCTCATCCAACCGCTTTGTGTGCATGGAGTGCCCACCTGCATTCTAGAAATGCATAGCAAGACACCTGGAAAACATCTGGAGTAAACTTTTTAAAACTGCACCATTTGCCATAGTTCAGGATCTAACATTTATGCATTTTTATCATTTGCAGTGAGTACCTGTACCATTAATTGACCAGCATTTACCTTATAATGAAAGCATGAACATCCACATGTGTGGTACATTCTTAAAATGACCAACCGAACTCCTGAGTTTCACCATTTCCATCATGATTCTTGCTTCTTGTATGCTGCTGTGACAGAAGAGTTGCTGCTCATTCAGTCGACTCAGACTTTTATCTTGAGACGTTTTGCAGAAGTAGCCACACACAAAAAAACTTTGGAAAAAAGTCTATATTTCATATAGGCTAAAGGTTTTTCAGTTGGTGAGGCTTGTTTTGAAGTTGTTGTTCAGTCAATGTCTTTTTTTTTCTTTTTTTTAAAAGAAATACCATTACAAGTGCCGGGCAAATTAAAAGGACATTTAAATAGGCTTATACAGGGGTCAAAGTTTTTGTTTTTACTGCTTCTTCAATAAAATAAAAAAACTTTGAGTTTTATAATAGTTTTGAACACATTTCAGGATAAAAGTAAAACCAGAAGTTGTCTGGAATTGACTTTTAACCATATTTTACCTCTAGTTTTATTTATTGCATATTGTTTTGTGCTTGTTTTTGTCTTTGTACAGCACTTTGGACAGCTGATGTTGTATTTTAAGTGCTTTAGAAATAAATTTGTATGGTAGGGTATTGCGGAGCTGGGTTGACTCCACATCTAATGATTACTATCAGGATGTTTCATTCAAGTCCATCCAGCGCACAGGCAGACAAACACACACATAATCAATTACACAATTGGTTATCTTTCATATTGGCAGGTGATAAAAATGTAAATTTTGAAGACGTTGCAAGTCAATCTGAGTTCTAAAAGGAAAGAAAATGCCCCAGGAGAACTGCACGTGGGATTGCTTGAGATTGCAAAATATTTCCTGGATAATTACCATAGGCAGACTGATTTGTGGAGCAACGGTTTATATTTCACACACACCAGCACATATATGCCCTTCAAGTGGAGTTGAAAGAATCACAATTATCTGTGCAGCCTTACAAAACTTCACTGAAATGAGTTTAAAGTAATCGGTTGTGAAAAGCTGCCCATTCAGTTTAGGGTGAATGGATCATGCTCTTGCGGCAAAATGATAAACATTTTAATAGTGGAGACAAAAAAAATTGATTTAATTAAATACGAGCAAGTTTTGGAGGCAAAATTTGGATGAAAACCCTTTTTTGTTCTATTAAAAAATAATAATAATAATGATCTTGCTCCAGCTGATAACAGAATGTGTCAGCTTTAGTATTTAGCCTTTTAGAAATCAGATGAATGCCACTGTGTGCGTCCTCTTCTTGTCTGTGCTGCTGTATTCCTGCTTACTTGTCAAGAACGGTTATAGTCCAAATGTCACGAGGATTTAAAAAAAGTACTGAAGCAAAAACAATTATTCAAAAGCGCTTAATGGTACCCGAGGTGCCACTTAGCCTCCTTGTTTGACAGATTGATGTGTCAGTAATGAAATATGTGCTGATGGGTCTGTGTCCCTCAGAGTGTGTCGTTGAATCTGGCCTGTTAGTCTTGTCCATTACGATGCCCACGCTTACCTTTTCATTTTCAGCCTTTCTGTTGCACATAAAGCTGTCGTCCCACCTGTGTAGTGACATTACTTCAGCTTAGCGCCGCCGATACCCAGACAAGCTTATTGTTTTCAATCGCAGAGTATTTATGAGGGCGGTAAAACAGAGATGCATTTGCTGTCAGCAAGATAGAGGCATTGCAGCTTTTTGAGGGACGGGGGAGTGCAAACGGAGGGCGAGGAAGGAGGGATACAGTGGTGGAGGAGTGCGTGTAGGGGCTTCAGTACCTGCAGGCATGCTGATACGTCAGCTGCTACTGTTAGGAAGTCCAGCTGGAACAATGGTGGTGCTGTGCGTGCGTCCTGACTGTCCTCCCACTCACTGACTGGTGTAATGCCATTTCAGATGTGGCTGGAGCCTCAGTGCAGGGCTCAGGGAGCATCTGGGTCTTACACTCGTTTGCAGCTCCAAACGTGATTGGCATTTGTTGTGACAGAGACAAATGGCTGACCTTGTTACTTCGAAAAGTTAATGTTTAAACTTTTATGGTTTCAATTACAATCAAAGTTTTAAAATAACATTCATCTTGTGTTTATTCAACATTTGCCATCACAGATTTAAGTGACTAAAGAGTTACATGATACCCAACAATGGCATTGCAAAGTGAAACTTTTTTCAACGTATTTGGAAATTTAAAAAAATGGGAATGAGATGATCTTGTGAAGTGCATTTGTATAAGAAACAAATCAACAAATTATATTTAGTCATTCATCCAATAATCTCATTATTCTTGTATTTATCCATATATTCATCAACTTTTACTATTTTAGCTGTTTATAAATGACTTTAGGCACATTTAAAATGCTTTTACATGTAACTCCTGACAGATGTAAAACCTGCTGAAAGTCCATCTCTAAATGATGCTAAGAAAAATAAGTGTTGGATGTTAAATGAGGGGAAACAGGTTTTTATTCAAAATGATGCTACAATGTCTCATAGTGGACAGTGTGCTGAGGTGCATGACAAATTAGCAAGGCAGTGTAGAAACACAGTGCTGCATAGTGAAGTTTGTCATTACAGAGCCATTTATTTATCTGAATCTAACAGATCTATTAACAACTAGAGCTTTTTTGTGGTATTTGAAACCAAACCGACTCAAAGCAGAGGTATTAAATTAGAAATTGACCAATTCAGGCTTTCAACTCAGATGAAGAGATTTTTGGTACATGAAGGTAGTTGGAGTGAGGACAGAGGATGCAGAAGACAGAGTGAGGTGGAGGAGGATGACTCGCTGTGGCGACCCCTGAAAAGGGAAAAGTCGAAAGAAGAAGAAGACTAAACGTTTTAGGAGTGGTGTATTAGATGGATTTCATGTAGTTTTTTGTTGTTGTTATTTTGTTCTTAATTTTTTCTTAATTCTTAATTTTTCTTCTATTTTTACTTCTTTTTATTGCATCTTTATGCCAAAGCAAGTTCCTAGTCAGTGAATTGTATTCTTTGACAATGGCAATAATAAACTGATTCTGATTCTGATTTTCTTAAGTCATATTTATTTTGTTTTCATGTCGCTTTCATGTTTCAAGTGTAATTTGTGCTATTTTATGACTTTTTCATATTCGTTGTATTATGGTTTTTTTATGGTTTTTATTACACATTTTTTACTCTTGTTTAGCTCAGTGAACTGTTTTTTATACAGATAACACTAAACTGAATAGTTTTAGGAGACTTCAAACCATTTGTTGATGATGAATTCCTATTAATAATGAATATGAGACAAAATGTTTGTTAAGACAATTTTTATTTGGTCTTTATGTTTTCCACAAAACAATGCATGTCAAGGGTTATAACAATGTTGCTGTTAAACAATTTCAGGTGACCCATTTCTTTATAATGGTCAATTTGACCATCACATTTCACAAAATATTCAAGTCACATTTTAGTCACAAGAAGTTACACGGAAATGAATTTATGTAGATCACTCCTGCTCCCAACAGCGTAAACAAAAACAACAAACAAACAAAAAGAGGTTGCACAAACACAAACACAAAGGCACCAGTTTTAGTCGGTATAAAAAGAACAACATGGAGAGGATAACTTCTGGACACAACACGGTTATAACACCTTGATTTCACATGCTGTTTACATTACAAAAGCTCACTGGTACTTTGTAGATTGCTTTTCCCATCCCTGATCACCTGTTTTTATAAATTAGTTTTCCTTCTTCTTAGCACCCATTTCTTGTAAATTTCAAGTTAAGATGCTACTATTCCTCAAGAAGGTTGAACTGCCTGTCTATGGGGTTGAGGAGGAATTAACAGGAAGTTTACTTTGAGAAATAGATTGCAACATTAGCTGGCTGGTTTTGGGGCGCTCACGTATCACGTTGAAGCAATGAGGAACCCAGAGAAGGAGCAGTGGACATTCTCGGCAGCAAAGACGCCATTGGCCTCATCGTCGGGGATCTGGACGTAGACTGTGTCGTGCTCATCGAGCAAGAGGACAGCACTGCCAGACATCTGGTCCAGGAAGCCCTTGTTGTACTCATTGTATGTGAACACAACTGGCTGACCATTCTTGTACAGAGCCACCAGAGCATGAGCTCCGTTCACGTGGATGCTGTAGGAGAAGTAGTACACTCCAGGAACCTGGCAGGTGAAGATGCCTGTCTCAGTGTCATAGTGACCCTCAGCGTTGTAAACGATCTGGTCAAACTTGATGGGGGTGCCAGAACCAGGATAGGGGGTGGCCAGAATTGCAGTGAAAGCAGACATTGGGGACTTGACCATAACTTCACTCATGCCCATGCCCTTCTCAAACACAACCTCACCAGGAGGTCCAGGGGGACCAGGAGGACCGGCGGGGCCAGGTTCTCCATCAACTCCAGGCTCACCAGGCTGACCAGCGGGGCCCTGAGGTCCAGTGTGACCCTTAGCAACCAAACCAGCGGGGCCAGGAGGACCAGGAAGACCTGGGTGTCCCTTAAGGCCAGTTGGACCAACAGGGCCTTGGGGCCCACTTGGTCCTCTGGGACCTGGGGCGCCATCGGATCCAGAGACACCTGGCTCACCAGCACGTCCGGGATGTCCTTTGGGTCCAGCAGGGCCTGGAATACCTGGGGCACCTGAATTACCTGGGGCACCATCAGTACCTTTATCACCTGTAGGTCCAGTGGACCCTCTGGGTCCTGGAGGACCAGCTGCACCTGGATAGCCCTGCTTTCCGGGGAAACCCTGTGCTCCCTGATCTCCCTTGTGTCCCTTAAGCCCCTGAGGTCCAGTTTCACCTGCATCCCCTTTAGGGCCAACAGGTCCAGTTGCACCTGGAAATCCTCTTTCACCCTGAGGTCCAGTAGAACCAGTGGGGCCAGTTGCACCAGTAGCACCAGTATAACCAGTTGGACCTTGTTCACCCTTTGAACCTGTAGCACCTGTGGCACCTGTAGCTCCTCTCTCTCCCTTCTGACCATTAGCACCTGGCTTTCCGTAGCCTGGGGCACCTGGGGCACCAGGAGCTCCAGCAGGTCCCTGGTGGCCTTTAGGCCCAACTTGACCAGGCAAACCTGGGGCGCCATTTTCACCTGATTTACCTGGAATACCCACACCTGGGGCACCAGTGTGCCCTTTAGGTCCCTGTGGTCCCATGGGGCCAGTGGTACCATCTCTACCTGGGCTACCTGACTTTCCTGGCTCACCTGGAGAACCTGGTTTGCCTGGTCTTCCAATTCCAGCTGGACCAGGTGCTCCAGTTGGTCCCACTGGTCCTTCAGCTCCAGTTTCACCTTGAGGTCCAGGAGCTCCAATCCCTCTATCTCCCTTAGCACCTGGAAGTCCAGGCACACCTGGGTGTCCTTTCAGACCTGGCTCGCCTCTAGGTCCCATTGCTCCAGGAAGACCGGAAGGCCCAGGTTTGCCAGTAGCGGACAGACCAGCGGGTCCTGGGCTTCCAGGGGCTCCAGGGGATCCCCTAGGGCCCTGGAGGCCAGTGGCTCCAGTTTCTCCCTTCTCACCAGGCTCACCAGGAACACCAGGTTTGCCAGGTCCACCTGGAGTTCCAGGTTTGCCAGCAACTGAGCGACCAGGCTGTCCGGGAGGTCCGGGAGGTCCTTGAGGGCCGGGGAAACCTTCGCCATTCTCCCCAGGGGGACCTGGTGGGCCGGGGGGTCCCTCAGGGCCGGGCTCACCTGGCTCACCAGGCTCACCTGCCACTGATACCACTGTGAGAAGAGAAAGAGATGGTCAGTCATGGAGTCTGGGTGCACATCTGTCACAGCTGTCACTGCAAAACTTTGTATAAATGGTGAAGCTCAATAGAATAAAGAACATAATATAGCTGTACTGTATATTTATTTAAATCCATATATCTAAAAAAGCTAAGTCTGGTCCTCTGGACATTCAAAAAACAAAACAAAACAAAGCAAAAAAAATCTATTATTTAAAAAAAAAAAAAATTGCATTTTCTTTTTTGCTGCTTTTTTTGCTGCTTTTTTTGTTGTTGCTTTGTTTTGTTTTGTTTTTTGAATGTCCAGACCAGACTTAGCTTTTTTAGATTTTTCTACCTGGATTATTGAGCATGCATCAGGGTATTAAATCCATATATTTAAATGTTTTTAGGTCTTCATTATAAAACAATTACCAAGTTTTGGTAAAATTACAGGTGCTTAAAATAGCTTGATGTAAATTAGTATGTCTACATGAAAAATATTTTTATTTGCTGCTTAATGCCCTTGATGTGGTCAGACTGTGTAAAAAGCTCCCTCCTTGGATAATTTAGACTTGAGTTTGGATAATGGAGACCAGATGTTTTGACTTTGAAACAGGGCACGCCCAGTCAAACCAGCAACCGAGTGACTGGGCTCTAATCTGCTGCGTCAAACTAAATATAATCCACCACCAGCTACTTTATAGTAACAAAAATAGCACCATGCTGATTCAATCACCTTTATTTAACCAGGTAGAGCCCGTTGAGATCGAGATCTCTTTTACAAGGGTGACCTGGTACAAATATAAAAAATATGCTTTTTCTTGTATGAATACATTTTATAAAAGTCAATATTTTGGAAATACATTTAAATAAGTTTGCCATTTTAAATTATTGCATGTTTTTAAGATGCAGCAAAATGATATTTGTTGGTCTATGTCTGCACTGTAAGTTCAAATTTTCTTATTTTACACACAAAAATATAATAATATAATATAATAATATATAATAATAATAAATGCAATGATTTTGAATAAACTGAACTATGTGTTGATGTTGAATGAACAAGGAGTATGTTGAAAAAAACAGCTTAAAAATATAAATCAAATTTAAATAGACAAAATACAGTGAACGCACTTGCATTTCTGTAACTCTTTAAAATGTCAGAACTGTAAAGCAGCACACAACAAACAAATAAAAAAACATTTGTGTCATCAAGATGTTAAAATATGTAAAACAAAGTGTTAAGGGCCAGAGTCTATCAATGTGAGCAGGAAACGTTGTGCACATCCAAACAGACTCTGTGAGTAAAGAGGCCGGCACAACGCTGCAGCCAATCAGAGCGCAGCCCTGAGAGGAGACTGGAGTTCACTTTTTACAGTGATGTGCAGCTGTGAGCATCTGCCTGACAGCTCTGCTCTCCTTTGGCTACAACAAAGTGGCGTTTCTCATCAAGATTTCAGGCTGTGGCGACACGTTAGCTGAGCGTTAGAGGCTGTTTACTCACTGTGGCTCTTAACGTTGTAGGGCACCACTTTCTTCACCACATATCCCTTTCCAGTGGCTGCTGCAGAGGCCACGACGAGGAGCAGGATGCTCGCCACACGCAAGAAGTTCATCTTGCAAGGTCCAAACTGCAGGGGGAAGGAGAAAGCAGTCAGAATTGCAGGTAAATCTGTTTGTTTGGACTCAAAGAGGTTTTTCCAGCTACGTGTTCAGGATGTACATTCTTGCAAAGAGCAAATAAAAACAGCTTTTTTTGTTTGTTTCTTTAAATTACACAAAACTGTCATCTACGAAAAACACTCAAAAATCAAACTTTACACAGTTTCCTCAACGATGCAAGGCCTAACAAAGCCCATATCTTTCCTAAACTCCTGCCCAGGTAGAAGCACACAGAGAGGAGGAATCATACGTACCGGCGTCAAGGGGAGGAAAACCCAATCTCTTCAGCACCAGTGAGCTGATGCTGCTGTATATCCTTAGGGTAGGAGCACAAGTGAGGATATGCTGCTCTCCAGTACAACGATGAGGGCTTTTATACCATATCTACCCCTCACATCACAAAAAAAACCCTCACCAAGTAAGTACCTCCCTTCACAGAGCTAGGGTGTAATTAACAGGCAGATCTGCCCAAAGTGGGCAAGTCACATCAGGGTGTCTCCGTGCCTCCAGTATCCAGACACATGATTATCACATTCTTTTTTTTCCTCATCAATATCAACTTGACAATAAATAACTTCAAATGAATTAAATTTTCATTCAACCTTTATTCAGGCAGGTTAATCTCATTGAGCCTTGAGGACTCATTTAAATAAATGAATTCAAATAAATAAAAGAACAAAAGTGAGCATGCAAGAGTTTATGATGTTTAGCATTTAAAATAAGTAGGAGATGTTTAAACTAAACTAAATGATCTTTTATTTTCATTTGGTCTTATATTGTCACGTATTTTAACTGATTTGGTATACTTTTTGTGTTTCTGGTGTCATTTATGATGTTTTAATTGATTAATGTGAAGCACTTTGTAACATTTGATACAAAAAGTGCTATATAATTATAATAATGATTATTATTTGAAAACAGCCCAATCAGATTTAAAAACAGCAGCACAGTTTAAACTTTAAACCTTCCACTAGCCATTAATTAAATTAGCTGTGAGTCATCAGATTTGTTAAATCGTTAACTTTTACAAAACTATAAACAGAGGGACAAACGTTTTTATTTTATATTAAAGTTTTTTTAAATCCAGTTTTAGGTGTTATTGGGCCTAATAGAGGAGAAAGTGGACTTTAATTTCACTCTAAACAGTTTATTTTTTAGGCTGTTTATATTTGCACGTGGTTTTACCCCCAAAACAGCCAATAAAACTAATTCAAGAGCCTCTTGAAAAAATATAGTAGTGTTTGATTTTTCTGTGCGACACCTTTGGGTGCACAGTTCTTATGCTCAGACACTAGACGGCAGGATTTCACTGGCGTTAAGCATCATTTCATGGCTGCAGCTGCTGAGGACATGTGGTCCTGCCCCTGTGGTTCAATGTTATTTTGGGCCCTTTTAATGCACAAACATCATCAGAGCTTTTAGCTCTATTTGTCCCGTTAAAGCTGGTTGCTGTCATAATGTGCTTCCTCATCAGCTCTGACATGCAGCGTTATCCTCCCTCACACTCCACCGTGCTTACTTTGAGATCTTCCAACTGTAATTTCTCAGCTTCACTCCAGCCACATAGGAAACGCATACACCCAAATAATCACATGTTCTCAAAGTCACAAGTGGCCATAAACGACGTGTAGGGTAGTCTTTGTCCTATTTCAAAATCTTCCTGACCATGCACATCCATTTATAGTCAATGTCTCCTTTTAATGCACATATACCACGCAGGGGATATTTGCTGAAATGATGATGAGCTGCATGATTGAGGGCTTCGTTGAGTTTCTATATGAGGCGTCTGCAGTATACACGTGACTGTGATAGGCATCTTTTACAAGTTTAATTAAAGATTCTCTGCAACATGGCTCATGCTTCATTTCAACCCCCCCC